>BQNB010034927.1:0-51242 GCA_026074375.1 Tanacetum coccineum
GGCGTATCCGTGCCTGCACTCACCAAAGACCACAAAGGAATGAAGATCAATACGCCGTATCCAGATGAAGTCAATACGCTGCATTGAAGATATAATATGTGAATATCCTAGAAGATATCAAACGTTGTCCCTACTCCAAGAAACTCCAATACGCCGTATCCAATCCTTTAGATATGTTGTATCGAACGACTTCCAGACCCTATAAATACAAAACTCAAAAATAAGTTTTAAGTGTGCTAAATCATATTCTCAATACCTAAACCACAAAAGTCGATTTTCAGAGGAGAAAAAGAGCAGAAGAGGTCTTGCAATGCATTCCAATCCATAGAAGACAACGTGTAATTTCTTATACTTTTGTAATCGTTTAGTTTTTAGTAGTATTAACTCCGGTTAGTTTTACCTTGGCTAAAACAATTACAATTACTCCTTGTATTAATTATGATGTTTTATAAAGCTAAAACCTTTCGGTATTAGCCAATATTATGAAGAGTTGAATGTTTAGGTATTGTTTATCTCGATTCTTTGATTTATCGTTGAATTCTTGTATATGTTTATCAATTATACTTGTTTACAGTGATTTGGATATGATGGCGACCAAATCATTCATACTGGATCGTAGTGATAGCGGACCAAGTAGATCTAGATACCAGATAGCTCTCCAAGATAGTGATTTAATGCATCTAGAATCATATGATTCACAAGTATTGTCCTTCGAAATCTGTGTCTAAGGATACGCCTTCGGGCTTAACTAAGTTAATTAGCTATTGCCCAATGGTTTTATGAACGTGGTTGACTAAGAAAGTTGAACCTAGATAATCAACAAATACATAACGTAATATTCCATTGGATAGTTAGGACAAGTTGACTACTCGAGATAAACGTTAAGCAGTAAGTGGGTAAAGTCTTTATGAGCTAGGGTTTAACAAGATCACCATTGCTTTAATCCCTAAGATAGATTATAATCAGCAAATAATGATGCTTTAGGCAGATGCTTTAATTGTGACAGAATTAATGTGTCTAGGTCTTAGGAAGAAGTCCCGCCTAAGTCTTAAGCATGATATGCCACCTCGAGAGAAGAAATCATTGCGCTTAATAAACAAACCAACGTTCTAATCAGATTAATAATGGTTAATATAGTTTTCTATCATAAGGCTCGACCGCTCTTTTATCTTCTGTTAATTAGCTTTTATGGGTAAAAGTGTCTTGAATTGATTGTAGTCACCGACCAAACCCGTGACAGTCTCTCAAGCTGAAACCCCCCTTTTACCTGTTAGAATTAGGATTAGAACTAACATAGGTTTAGCATAGGTTTGACTTAGATTAGAATTAACTTAGATTAGATAAACCAAAATATAAATAAATTGAGAGATTTAACCTCGCTTTAAGTGTTTGACACCCTACTTACCACGAATCTACCACCGACCGGGTACACTGCTTGTTAAAGTGTTATTTTTGGTTAAGTCGGCAAAATATAAATTTAAAACTTGAATCTCAAAAATAAACCACACAACGACACATCACTCGTATGTATTAGATAGTTTTTGGAACATTATTAAGCTAGTTGGGCCAAAGCCTATAGAAAGCCTACAAGGCCCAAGTGAGCTCTATAGCTTGGAGAGGGTGTTGGTTGGTTTTATTTCTCACACACATAGTAATCTAATATTATCTCTTCCTTTCTCTCTCTAGAAACTTCCTTCCATCTCTTTCTCTCTTTAGTTTCTTCATTGATTGGTTAAGTGGTTAGATAATACACATATTCTATAGACACTATGAAAGCGGTAACGATAGGATGAATGTGCTAAATGAAATCGTGGTTTTCTGCAAGTTTTAGAAAAATTACAATATACAAAATTATTTTTTCACAAATAATAGAAAATTCGAATTTCATAAGTCTAGAGACGTAACACCGTCAGGAAAAATCCTGACGCCGTCTCCAGACACTGTGAAAATTTCACATTCGTCTTCTTGGAAAAAAATTCTGCACGCAATCTTATTAGCTATTTCTAGCAAAAATACTACATAAAGCACAAAAATTATTAGCACAAACATATGACTCTAACAACATGACACAAGATGCGAATTAATCTAAACAATTTATTTAATATGTTTGAAATGGTTCTTATAAATTGGAAATTTCCCCTACACTTATTTGATGCAAAATACCTTTGATTGTAATTAAGACCATGGATCGAGGGTTGCTAGGACCAAAATTGAAGACAAGGATAACTTTGAACTAAAAGGCCAATTTCTTAAGGAACTACGTACTAACACCTTCAGCGGTTCGGATCATGAATATGCGAACGAACACATTGAGAAAGTTCTTGAGATCGTCGATCTATTCCACAGTCTAATATTACTATAGACCAAGTGATGCTTAGAGCATTCCCTATGTCCTTAACATGGTAAAGCTGTACATCCGTTGGCTAAGAAACGAACCAACTGGTTTAATTATAACTTGGGATGGTCCTAAAACAAAATTTTTGAACAAATATTGCCCACCTGCTCGAATTACAAAGAAAATGGAGGAAATCAACAACTTTCAGCAAGAACCTAATGAAAACCTTTACCAAGCATGGGAACGATTTAAAGAACTCTTGATGAAGTGTCCTCAACACTATTTAATGGAGATGCAGGAGGTAATCTTGTTCTATAACGGATTGGGAATCCCTACTCGACAGATTCTTGATTCAAGAGGTGCAATACCATTTAAGACTGCTGCTGATGCAAAGGTAGCCATCCAAGAAATGGCTGAATACTCTCAAAAATGGCACAATGGAACATCTAGGTCAAGAAGTACTAAAACTTCTGACGGATTAGCAGCTATACAAGCACAACTCAATAATCTTGGGAGAGAGATCAAGAAAGTGAATGAAAAATTCTATGGTGCTCAAGTTGGATGCGAACAATGCAAAGGGCCCCATTACACCAAAGATTGCCCACTCAAAGCGGAAGGGAACACCCTCAAAAAAGCTTACTACACGCAATTTGGTGGACCTTTTCAAGGAGGGGGATATAGAGCAGCAGCTCTGGGATTCTATCAAAGGAACAACGCAAATCCTTCGTACCAAGAGCGAAGGCAATCTATGGAAGATACCCTAAGCAAATTCATGAGTGAATCAGTAAAGAGACACGAAGAAAACTCCAATTTGATTAAGGAAATCCGAGCTTCAACGGATGCTTCCATTAGAAACCAAGGAGCATCAATTAAAACTTTGGTAATTCAACCCGAGAGATCAAGTCAAGTCGATTTCGACTACTATTGTAGCTGATTCATACCCGATACGCCGTATTAGATCCTCCAATATGTCGTATCCACTGAACAGAAGCGTACACTAATATACGATACAAGACAAATGACGATTCCGTTTCCATGTCGTTTGAATGGTTACTACTGTGATGAAAAGAAGGGATCAAATGGACCATAATTCTTAGAAGCTTACTCTGAAGCTTCACATATTAATAATTCCATACTCAGAAAGGAGAAAGACCCAAGGAGTTTCACTTTACCTTGCTTTATTAATAATGTTTGTTTTGATAATGCCCTTATTGACTTAGGAGCTAGCGTTAGTGTTATGCCTCTCTCGAACAACCTTAACTTAGGATTAGGCGAATTAGCTCACACTAAGTTGATAGTTGAATTAGCAGACAGGACTGTGAAATATCCAAAAGGAATAGCTGAAAACGTACTAGTAGGAATTGGTAAATTTACTTTCCCTGTAGACTTTATAATTCTAGATATACCCGAGGATATCAAAGTGCCCTTGATCCTCGAAAGACCATTTTTGTCTACTGCCCGTGCTAAGATTGATGTCTACCAAAGAAAGATTACTTTAAGGGTTGGGGAAGAAAGGATTATTTTCACAAGTGTTAAACCTGCTAGTAGTTTAATTAAGAGGGTCTACATGCTAAGTTTGAGAGAAAGAATGGAACTCGCTTTAGAAGCTAGGCTAATGGGAGAGACTTTGATGTTAAATAGATCATTAGACCCTCTCTTTGAGGATTACATTGAATTAAATGATCTAAATAAACCATGTGAGCTTAGAAGAAATCAAGGTGATGATTTGTGCCCATATTAAGGAAGGGAGGATATTGATGAATTAGAATTAGGGACGGAACTTAATTCCTTGGAATTGATGTTACCCTAGTTATTGCGACTATAATAGATGATCATTTAGATTGTTGATCACAACTTAAAGTTTTCTTGCATGATAGGATTTGAATTTACATACGATAACTTCTTCTATTTATTGTATGTCAATGTGATATCCTAAAGAGTTTTATTAATTCTCTTTATGAAAGAGATAAGATGGTGTACAAAGGGAATAATGTTATAGGAGCTTTAATGAATGTGCCTATTTTTGTTGGAACCTTTTCTGTTGTGACGGATTTTGCAGTTTTAGAAAATATGGATGCTTATCGTGATGAAGGAATGGGCGATGTTATTTTTGGCAAACCATTTTTAAGAGAAGTTGGAATTAAAACAAGACGGTTTAAAGGGATGATTACTATTTACAATGGTAATGATGAAGTAACTTACCAAATGGTGCGATCACATCCGAGGTTTAAACACACACTATTAAGCAATCAACAGATTCCCAACAAATTATGAAGGTAAGTGATAAAGTATGACGAATGGAATCTTGCATTCTACCCAAAAGTTATGGAATAACTAGGGGTTCTACAAAGGAGTCTTGAACTTAGGACCCGATTACATTCGAGATGCAAAGACGGAAGAATGGCTCACACGCAGACACATTAGCATGCATGAGATGCAATGGTGAAGAGAAGCTGGAGAAAAGTCTAACTTACAGACTTCGCTATAAACAAAAGTGCTTCTCGAGAGACAACTCGGAATGTTATTTATTTTTATCGAGTATGTATTCCCAGACATCAATACAGCGTATCCACTCCATATGATATAGCGTATTGATTGTCTAGACGTTATCAGTCTTTAGTTCTTATGCACTTTAAAAAACATTATTGTCAGTTATGGCAATATAACGTATTTATGCACATGATACGACGTATTCACCAGTCTGACCCGTATTTAGTTTGTTTAGTTTAGTTTAAATTAACCATAGGTACCAAGATATGAATGCACATGTTTTTCCTATATTTTATATATGACCTCTTGAAAGAAATATTGACGAAAGATTGTGGAGGATTTACAAATTGGGAGATCATGAGGTGTTGGAGTCTTGAAACCTTACGGCGGTCTGTTCAATACGACAATCTTACTTAAATTTAAACTCAAACATTAGATGGAATCTACGAGCAAAATATCAGGGGAGTGGTTGATCCACTTTAATGGATCTTGATTCCTTAGCTTGTTATAAGGTTTGTTTTGATAGATAAATACTAACATTACTTAGTTTAAGAAACTTTGTATGTTAATACTAAAGAGTATGCGGGGAATTATAATCTTTAATATAAGAAGAATTTTTCCTGACACAAAACAATTTAATTTCAACAATAAAAGAACCAATATTATTATTGTACAAATATTCCGAATACTCTCCTAGTATTAGGGTTTTACAAACCTTGAACTATAACGGGTATCAAAAATAAAGATTTTCTAGATGGCAAACTCTTTGCCAGGACCGCACTTTTAGACACCAAGGAGTCCTTGTCGATTACAATATTTTATTAAACTTAGATTATTCTCAAGATATATTCTATATATTAACAATACGTTTCTCATGAAGTAAAATCGTTGGATTCTTCTAAGCAGTTAATATATCTTCTTTATTCTTTAGTTAGTTGTAATATATCAGCAGTTTTGTAACTTTAGACAGTTGTAATTTTGTACAGCAGACATTACTTAGCAGCAGTAACTCCAAGATCAATCAAGAAGTTCTTTTAATCCCCAACAATCCTCCACCTCTAAAAGTGATATGCTTTCTTCGAAATCTCAAGTTTTCTTCATTGAAAGCTTTTTATAATCACCAGGAGGATGCTTCCTAATCACTTCATTCAGGGACTTAGCCTTCCTTATGTGTTTCTTGGCTATCTAAGAAGCTCAAATGCTCCCTTTCACGTATAATCACTTGATCTTTACATCATTGAACATCTGATGTAGTGTGTGATTTGTAAGTGGATACATCTTCTCAACCAACAGATAATAAAGTATGGACTGCATTGTTACACAATGAACTCCATAAGAATCATAAAGTTCCTCAGCACTTTTAACTTAATTCATTGTTGATTCTTTTCCTACACATTCTTAACATGCTGTTCAAACATGGTCTTTCTAATTATGAAAGTAAAGAAAATTATCCATGTATTCACTGCTTTGTCTTTTAAATCTAGCTTTTATTTGCTCCGCAAAAACTTCCAATTCTCTGTTAGAATGTTGTTTAAGCAATTTCTTTTTTTTCCAAAAGTTAAATAACATTAATAATTACCCATCTGCTTGATAATTTGGGAAATAGCTTTTCTTCCCTCTTTGTAGATCTTGTTAGTCAACAATGGGTTGGAGATTTAGTAGATTAATGGGTGCTATAGCATCAATAGTTACATTCATTATGGAATTATTCCAAAACATTGTTTAAGCTGATAAGACTCTTATTTCTTCCACTTTTTACTTTTTTAGAGACTTTCTTGTGCCAGAGTTCCTGTTCTCTTTGAACTGCTCTCTTATGCTATCTCTGCTTCTGCTCTTACTTTACTACCTTCCACCAATTTTGTATCCATATCTACAAATGTGTTTACCCTTTTCATAGCTTTGTCAAATAACTTTTGAATATCATTAAAGCTTTTGTTCTTCTATTGATTGTGCTTGTATCCAACCATGTTTTTTCGGATAAGTAGACATTGTATTTCTCTTTTGAGCTTTAGTTGGTGGTTGGTTCCTCTTTTCTTGAGCTTTCATTGATTCAAAGTTGTTTCTATCTTGTTCTTAGAGTTGTACAGAACAAACTTGGACTTCTCTTTGAATAACTTAACTTCTCTTGTCTCTTTTGCTTGCAATTTATTGAGCCATTTGACAATCAGACTCTTATTCATTGCTTGCACATATCCCCATGAAAAATGTTGGCTTCTTTAATATGTTGAGTTTTTTCTCTGGCAAGCCTTTCTTCTTCTTCTTCTTCAGCTTGTAGCTTGAAGGCAAGTTCTTCATCAAGCATCAATTGATCTTTCTTTGACAATTTCTTCATAGGTTCTGGTTCAACCATTTTGCCTTTTTTACTTTTAAATCATGTACATTGAGTTGTGATGGTTGTTGTGAAGAAACCGTGATGTCTGTAGGTGCTTGCTCTGTTATGATTATCAAGCCTTTAGCTTGGGTCTGTGCTAGCAGCTTGTAACCGTTGTAGCAGCAGTTGTTGTTTGCTGTAATTGTAACCCTGCTCTGGTTCTTGTAACATAACCTTGTTAGCCTTGGGTTTTGCACTTTTCAAAGCTGCAAGTGCTTGAGCTTAAGTAACTTCATCAACACTTAAGTTTACATCTTTTGAAGCAACTTTAGTTTCCACAACCACCTCATCACCAACTAAGTCATGTACTCCAAACATATCTGTATTAGCATCAAAATGAATGCTAACTAAGTTAATTCATGCATCAGCATCAATATCAGCTATCCTCCCCTGTTTAGATGCATCCTCCTCACCCAAACCTTCATCTTCAGAGGATTCAACTCTTCTAGATAAACCAAACTTGTATAATCTTTTAAGCCCATGAGTTTTTG
Organism: Tanacetum coccineum; assembly: GCA_026074375.1. NCBI lineage: Eukaryota > Viridiplantae > Streptophyta > Magnoliopsida > Asterales > Asteraceae > Tanacetum > Tanacetum coccineum. Next base: position 7,688 of record BQNB010034927.1, read on the forward strand.
ACCCTCTTTTCTTCTTTAGTCTCTTGACCCTCCTTTTCAAACTTGTAATCTCCTAAACTTGAGAGGTCTTAGTTTTCTCCAGATCAATAACCCTATTTTGAAAATTGGTATATAATTCCATCAATTCTTTAAGTTGTCAGATATCCTGCCACTGACGAAAGTTGTGTTACCTTTTGCGGAGTAGTGGTTCATTGGGAAAGTTTAGATACATTGTTAAAACCTTAGTTTGAGAAATTGTATCCCTCTGGTTTCTTGGCGCCTGGGACCATACCCTGAACGTGTTTCCTTAAGGAACTTGGGTTTCATTAAATGTTCCTTGGATTGGGTCTTATTGGAGTTCCCCCTATCATGCTGCATATAAGCTAGTAGCAGTTAAGTAGTGGCAAGCCCTTTCCAAATTGTCATCCTCTCCTCCTAGACAACCTTCATCTGCAAACCATGTCTATAGGAACATTGGCTGAGGTTCCTCAGTGTCCTTCTCTTGGCTTCCTAGATTTTTGTTTCTTTTGAGGTTTAAGATGTTGATGGTGAAATAATAGTTGGGGTGTGATGGGGCTCATTCGGATTTTGTTGAACCCTTCACCCAATTCTTTTTTGAGTTATATCATCATTGTTGGAAATAAGGGTGTGTTTCTCTTCCAGTAAAGCCTTGCCCACCCTTCTCATGTTTTCGAAAATATTCTTAGTATGAGAGGGTGTAACATAAATCCTTTTATGATTTGACATTCCTTATAGTTGTTTCTCTAAAAACACTTATACAAATCTTGGATACATCAAGAATTTACTAGACACATTCTCTAAGTTATTCACCATACTTTCAAAAATGTATTTTGAAAAGTTGAACTTCTGGTTTGTAGCTAAATAGATAATTGCAGAAGCCATAGTGCTACTAAATTCATTCCATGTAGTAGTCTTAGCACTTAGGCATTGCAAAATGGTATGAATAAGGAATTTCCAATGAGGAGAAAATAATGCCTTATAGAATGTAAGTTCTGTGAAAGTATTTCATACCCTGTCCTTGTAAGTTCTTTTAAAAATCGGTAGATTGGCAAGCAAGCCATACCTTCCTCATCATTTAGTTGAAGGTCACGTCTAACAGATGCTTCAGTAACGATTATCTTCTTCCCATCCACTAGGGCTTGTAACTGTACTTCCCCATTGACAGTTCTCACCTTGACAGTAGTCCGGAATTGTTTAATGCACAAATTATAGATAGTAAGATTGATCGTTAGTGCATATCTTATAGGGTTTGCATTCAAAAATCCTATTATTATGCTCAATCCCTTTTACTTTTAGCACGCGCGCGCGCGCTCGCTACTCTAAAAATGCGACCAAATTATGGTATCGCAAAACTGTAGGGTCGTCATTGTGTTGGGTTTTGATGATGAATGATGAAACTGAGTTAGGGTTTGTGATTAGAGAGTATATGATTGAATGAAAATGATTAAATGAGTGGTTAATGTTAGTTTATGGATGATAAATTAATAGATATGTGTTAGGATCGAACTCAAGATCACGGGATTGCACTCACTACGAGTTAACAATTAATAAATAATATTATTTGTTATTTACACGTAACTGTCTTAGAACGATCGTTAAGTATTTAACGGAAAAGACTAACGACCATTTATAGGGCGCTTAGGACAAGTACATAATTTACATTATTGATGTTACATAATGTATTACTATATCAATTTTTGGCGCCGTTGCCGGGGACTTGTGTTAAAGATTCCTTCGTTTACGTTTGTTGATTTTGATTTGAAGATCCTTTCGTTTACGAAAGTTATATTTTTGTTATAAAAATCAAAAACCCAAAAAAATTAAAAAATATAAAAAGTAAAAAATATTTTTCTTTTCTTTTTAGTATAGTTATCATATAAATAAAAAAAATCAAAAAATCAAAAATATAAAAAATTGTCCTTAAAAAGAAATAAAATACACAAAGTTGGTAAAAGAACACCAACATATAATATCCTCAATCGAGGTATTATCATAAATAAGTTCCGGTGAACTTGAAAAGTTCCCAAATCGAACCAAAGATTCAAAAACTTGCCATTTGTGTCACTTACGAGGAACGGCTCACCTTAAGAAGCAATTTTTAAGAGCTACCGTGAAGTAAGTTGATTATTTGGTTTAAGTTGTCTTCCGAGTATCCGTTTTTAATAGTTGTGAATACATATTAAAAAAAATTAGTGAAATTTTTGTTTTTTATTTCTCTTTTCTTTTAACTAGTGCATGCGCACTAGGCGTTCTAATTATCCTAATTCAAACGTCACAATTCCAAGACGTCGAAGAAGACAAGTTTCTAACATAGTCGAACCCGAGATTCGAACTATTGTTACACCTATGGCAGAACGTACCATGGAGGAGCTACTCCGTGCCCCCACGGAAGGGTACGGAGAAGCTATTGTTTTACCAGAAATCAATGCCGATCATTTTGAGATTAAGACGAATTTGCTTCAGTTGGTTCAAGCTAACCCATTTTACGGTCGTGAAAACGATAATCCTCATGCTCATATTAATAGTTTCAAAAGGATTACATCGACTTTACGATTTAGGAATGTGCCTAACGATGTGATTAACGGTGTAAAGTCTCTTCGAAGGTCCCTCCACTTATTAACCAAAAAGTTGTTGTTTACGGTGCTGGTGATTCATTAGATGGAATTTTTTGTCAACTATGAATGTTTGCAAAAGTTTTGTAGGACAAGGTGCTCATTACGGTTATAATTGCCCCACCAAAAGTTTTCGATTATCCTAATCCAGTAACTCAATGCTAATCAAACCATTGCTGAGCTTCTACAGACTTTGCCAAGTGTTCATCCGACATGCAATTCTGGGAATTAAGTGTTCATTCACTTTATGATTAAACTTAATTCTTCCAATGTTTTCCAAGTGTTCTCACCCACCCTCCACAACTCTAGTTTGAGACTTACTTGTGTGAGTTATGTGGAAATAATGCTCATTATGGTTATGATTGTCCATCATAGTTCCCGTTTGTCTATGAACAGGAGCCGTGTTACAATCAAAACTTTATGATAATTAGTTTCCATTAAAAATTTTAAAGTTCTTCTCAACAATTAAATTGTTGTGCAAATTGCGAGGGTCCTCTATGAAACTTTTCATGTCAAACCAATGAATGAAGAATATTTATGAGCAAAATTCTTGGCTATGATTCCAATTCTTTCGGTTTATTGACCAATTTCAACTCCCACAATTTACGTAATATCCAACTTCAATGCTCAAAATGAGTTTCTCAATTTCCAAAACAAGCTTATGGGCAATATTGCATCATATGTTGACTATGGATTGGTTCAAAATTATGCAAAAGTAGGAAGAAGAGAGGCTAATTGTGGAAGAGCAAGCGGCTAAAGAGGATATGAGTATCGAGGAAATGAGGCATGAACAGCAATTGGTTGATTACCAAATTAAGTTAACGATGATTTGGGTTTTTAAAATATTTCGAGTTCGAGGCGAGAGATTGATGAAGAATACGAGAGAGGATTGTAGATTAAATATTGAAAACTTAAGCAAGGATTTTAATGAATGGGAGCGAAAGTTCTTCTCGAAAGAAAGGAGCAAGCTCTTTCAATGAGAACTAGAGGGTGCTGTTCGTCGATGCTTTATATTCCTTTTGTCGACGAGGATGATTATGTTCCTTTAGGATAAATTATTGCTCGATATTCTACGTCTAAAGCAATCACAACGGACTTAAACCGATCGAGGAGCTGATAACTCTCTAAGTCATGGGGGATATGGCATCTTGAGTGGGGTGGGAGGGGGGGGGGGTGGATAACCTCTACTTTTTTTTTTCTAGGGTAATGAGGGAAACCTCTTTGGTCCCATTTCCCAAGTGAGTTTCACGGGTATTTCCGGACGTTATAGTGATGTTGCCTTATAGTGATAATAATCTGATTATGTTGAGTCGTATCTTGTGGAATCGTGGTGGAACCATTGGGGATACAAAGTTGGACGATCCTTGATGAATGCGATTTGAGCTTCTAAAATTAACGATCTGATCTATATTAATAAATTGGTGGGTCTAAATATGTTTATATTATACGTTATGAGTAAACAAGAAAGAAGGGCCTCCTACACATAATATTTTTTAATATGTAATTATAACAATTTCAAACGCCCCAATTAGTTTAATTTAAATAATTATTTAGGTGTAATCGGATCTTGTTAGGCTCCGTTCCTGTATCAATGTATGTCTTGATGTATAGAGAACCTACGCACATAAGGAAACAAAACACCGTTAGGCTTACCGGGGATTTGTCTCCACGATTATCCTCCGGCTGTGAGAGTAAGTAATCAGTTTAGGTTATAGTAGAAGGTTAGGGTTTTTTATGGCGAGCATACCTTAATGTGAGCCCGAGGTGCTCTTTATATACTCACCCAAACCCTAATGGGCTTTGTCCTATTAATTAGGTTTGAGTACCGAGAGGCCTACCGTTTATTTGGTAAGTACCTATGTACGGGCCCCCTATGATTATGACTCGTACGTAACGGGTGTTATAATTACTGCGCACGTGTGAGCTAGTTGGGCCTCAGGGGCCTAAATCCTTGTCGTGATAGATAGGTCAAGGGCTTCTCCATAGCTAAGTTACATTCGGGCCTGGAAAACCCGATATTGATGTCGCTATGGCCATTCATCATGGGCCCTGGGTATAAGTATTATTCGTGGGTCGGGTTCATGACCCGAGGTTGGAATATACGTCATCAATGTCCCCCAGTCTGTATGCGCTTGGTAAGACCGGCGGATGCTAGATACAAAATCGTCGCGATCGTAATATTCTGGATGCGTATTGTGGAAGAAACAATGAAATTGTCCCGCCCAAACAATGAATCTGGTCCACTTGAGTCACAAAAATGCCTCTTCGTAAGTCGTGAAAAGGTAGCTGGAACATAGCTTATACATTTCACCCCTACCACACGATTAGGACAAGTGGGGGACACGTGTTCCTTATCCGGCGTCGTGTCAGTAACAAACTTGCCTATATACGGGTTCGCCCTCCATTTCACTGTTATTGCACAGTAAAAAAAAGAAATCTCTTCCACCACAATGATTTAAGCTTCCATTAAACATCAAAATCAGACCACAGGTAAGAACGCGCGTACGCATCCAAACCCTTGGTTTCACAAATCAGAAGGTGTTGCAACTTACTAATTTTAACATCAGAAAAAGTAACAGATGAGGAACTTCGTGAGTTACATCTGAGTATTACATCCCGTCCGCACTGCACCGGTAGTGCCGGCTGCGGATGCGAGTATAGCGGATTTCCCAGTGGGAAGGTTGGGTATGACACGCGGTTCTTTGAATTTGCCAATCAAACGTGTGCCCTTTCGTTGTTTCTATGTGCAAACGTCCTGAATATTATTGTTTCATATTTCCCGGATTGCACTGCATAAGTGCGCGGGACAAAAATAACCAATTTTGAGGTTATTTGCGGCTATTGGCAATCATCCCACGGGTCCATTTGTTCGCGCCTTTCTATCACCACTCTTGGTTCAAACGGATGGGTATCGTTTTTCCAAACGCGCGCCGGGCGTTTGCAGTGTTTATAACCGAAACATTAGATGCGCTGAGGCGTTGGGAGGGAGATGTTCTTCCTGGGTAGATGATGCGTTGGTTCCCTGGGAACTTTGCCATTTATACCAGGGGGCATTTGCCGAGGGATCAAATGAGCCGTGTCACCCCGGGTCGTATAGTATGGAGGATGCGGAACTTATAAATGAGAACCGTATCCCTATCAACGCATACTCGGAATCCTTTCTATGCCACATGGGCATTAGTCGTAATTATTTCCAAAGCCCCGAGGAGGTGCCGACGTTTATAGGCGAGGACGGCCGGGGTGGGTGCTTGTCCTTCCTTCTCCCTCGTTTAGTAGTGTAAGCGCTCTTTCTTATTTAAGCTTATGTAACCATTTGTTTTCTGTATTCGGTTTGTGTTGCGCAGAGATGGATTTGTTTAGCGTGGTTCATTTAAGTAAGCCCAAGCTGGTGACCGAGGGGGTGCGCCCTTTAAGAGATGGTGAGGAGCCGCTGTTGGAAAGTACCACAGGGCGCACAATGAAACTCGTGCTGGAGCAACTAGAGGTTGATAGTACTGATGTATTAGCCCCCACACCCCTGCACAGTGTACCAGGGGCAACTGCGGAGCCCCCCAGGCTAGACGCAACAAGCGTTGGTTCTTCAGAGGATGCTGATGTCGCAGGGGCTGAAAGTGAGGCTGGAGAAGTTGATTCTGGGTTGAAACGCAAAGAGCGGCACCAGTTGATGACGGCGCGGGCCCGTCAAAGAGGGTGCGTCATGTCCTTCTAGGTTTGAGTACATCGACCGAGGAGGAAACCCCGGATGCGTCACCCACGCTTGCTGCCAAGGAGGTGACCGAGACTCCTCCCCCCCAAGTAAGTAATTTAGCTTCTATTTCCGTCCAGTAATAGTGTTGATGGTACGCAATCATGATAAAGTAATGTGTAATCCTCATTATTGGTTGGTTGTTTGCTATTTGTGCGCAGTGTCGAGGCTATAAGTGCTTCCTTGCGCGGTTGCCGCATGCTGCCAGTCCCCACCCCAGACTTGGTCCTAAGGCGTTTTGAGGGCTTTATCTTATGGCAGGTGGATCAGCTTATGGAGGAGTTTGATCTGGTCACTGCGCACATTGCCGCGCTTGGTTGGCGCAGCTTGAGAACAGGTTTTCAAGTGGATGCAGCCAGAGTGTACGAGACTGATGAAGGAGATCCTGACTGTGAAGACACAGTTGGCAGATGCGCAGGCTGAGGCAGAGTCTTCGAGGTCTTATGCACAGAGCCTGCGAGGAAAACAATGGATTGCTTGGTCAAGGTAGAGCAGGAGCGCGGGATTCTGCAAATTCCCGGTCAAGTTGTCACTGGGCTGTGAAGTTTTGGGCGGGGGGGTTAAAGAACAAACCATTTGCGGGTTGGTTAGTTTCGCCAGAGAGTGGAGGGGTCTGTTGGAAGAAGAGGAGGAGGGAAGTTATGCAAACTCAGTATTGAGTATGATGAGGAGCTTTCCCTACATGTTGTCCGCTATTGCTGAGCGTAGGTGGCTATATGCCATAGGCTGCGCCTGTGCCATGAGCAATTTGGAATCTCTGGAGGTCAAGCAGTCCTTTGGGGATGTTAGTGAAGTGTGCATTGGCACGGTAGGTAGGCGGAAGCGGTGGGGATATACCATGAAAGAAAGTTGCTGCCCGTGCCTGCACAACATGTACCCCGGATATAATGATTAAAGCATATGAGGAGCTTGTTGCTACGATGGAGGCGATGAAACTGTTAGAGCTACCTCATATTGCACAGTTGGAGCGTGACCAGGATTACCCCATAGATGTGATAATGGCGGGGTTAACCTTGGCTAGGCATGCCACCGAGGGCGCGGAGGCCCAGCCTGATTACTTTCTTAAGCCGGACGTGGCGCAACTGCAGGTACCTATCTTTGCCCGTCCGCGTGATATCCTTAATCCGTTTGCCCTTGAGAAGGAGATTCCGTTGAAGGAGTCGTTAGAGGCCCACGTCATAAGGCTTGCTAAGAAGAGGGGGGTGAAGGGCAAGGCAATATTATGCGGTGTTGGTGCAGCGCACATCCCCCGTTCTGAGGTAGGGCCAGAGTTGCGTGTGCGATGTATGGTCACCGAAAGATAGTGAGCTTCTGGGAAAGCTTGAGGAGGCTGGAGATGCTGCGTACCAAGTTGGGAGTTCCGGTCCCAGTCGTTGTCATAGCATCTAGTCTTTTTTTCTTGTGCAAATTTATCGTTTGTGTGTATGATGGCAAGTCTTGTTGAATCAAACTCATGGTTCTTTTGTAAAAGTTATCCTTTTGGGACCCATAGTATGGGTTGTTTGTTGTTGTGGTTTGTGCGATTGTACGCACACAAGATATGGTATAAAAGTTGACAATATGTTTGTGCACAATTATTTGCCTTTGCAAGAAAGACTTGTTTGTGATGTGCTATTTGTCAAATTGTTGCGGACCTAGTCAATAATGTTTTTTTTCTAGGATGCGTATTGCTAAGTTTTCATGTATGGGTTGACATTATAATTACATGCGGCGTTACGCTACTATTACCATATCAAGAAGTCAAAAGTTTTTGACTCCTAATTTGATAAACGTGCACGTGTGCGTGATGCGCATCCATCGTGGATGCGGCATTTAAACTTACTCTACGTCTTGGAGAAAGGTAGTTTAACAAGGATTCATGATCCAATGTTGATGGTTGATGGGTTTGCAACCCTATTACTCAACGGTCATTTAGTAGGTTTACTCATCCTTTTCCCATCGTGGGGTTATTGGTTGCCCTGCACGCCGCGTAGGCACAAATTAATGTAACAACATATTGATACAGAAATAGGTACTCATAATAAGCATGTAAAGTGAATTGTGTCGCGGAGTTAGCTAGAAACCGCGACATGTAATTAGTACTTGCAAAAACTAAAAAACATTTGTCTTAAAAAAAACATAAGTACGCAAATACCCAGGGAGCACTTCTAAAGTATAGAATTTCTTGAGTGTGCAAATATTTCCACGTGCGGGGCAACTCACGCCCTCATCCATGGTTCACGCAAGCTTGTATGCCTCCTTTTTCAAGTGGCTTCCGTAACCTCGTGGGTTCCTTTCCAACTTTGGTCCTGCTTTCCTGTGTCTTCCGCGTGGACTGTGCGTCGTTAGCACGATACACGAAGTCTCCTGAGTCTAATTGAGACTCCTCGAACTGTCGCGTCATAGTATCCCTTCATTGCAACTTTGCTTTTTCCTCACGATAGGGCTGCTAGTTTCGCGCCCTTTCCTCCAATATGTCCAGGGTCTATTACGTCGCTCGTTGTCATGGGTATTGCGATATTGACCTCCGCTGCCGTTTTTTTTCTACGAATAGTTGGCATATTTTTCCGATTCGGCTGTGCGTGATTAAACGGCTGCCGTCCCATAGACGAGAAGAGAAGGGAGTGTCCCATGTGGTAACTTTTTATTGTTGTTCGATTGTGCCCAAGTAGGTGTGAAATTCCCTCTACCCACCCTGCCTTTATGTCTATCCAGATCGCTTTGATTCCTTCAGCCTCGAGACTTCGATTTGCGCGCTAACCAAAAAACCATTGGTTGTGGGTGTGTTTACCACACGCAAAACGCTGTGTAATGCTTAATCTCGCGCACCAGTCTTGAACGGGTTAAACATAATTGTTTCCCAATTGTCCGAAACTATTTCTCCAGGAACCCAAAACGGCACTCTACAATGTTTCCCAAAACAACTCGTTTACCTGATTCCCTGTGATTATTGCGACTGCCTTTGCCTCGATCCATTTAGTAAAGTAGTCTATGGCCACGATAAGGAATTTCAATCCTCCTGCCGCAACAGGGAAGGGGCCAGCGATGTCGATACCCCATTTGTGGAATGGCCATAGGGAGGTGATGGGTGTTATGAATGGGGTATTGTTGTGACATTGTTGTGATGTAGCTGTCTTGACTGCTAGAGGAACAACTTTTGGAACCAGCTTTGAACTTGACGGTTCATTGTTGTGGTCTTGAATTTTGAGTTCTGAAAGGTTATGATCAGAAGTCAATGGATGAAGACCGAGGCTTGATCTGCTGCGATCAAACGTCTTTTTGAACATTGAGGAATGGGGCCTGAAGTGTTATTTTCAGCAGACACCATTTGACATTGACGACCGAGGCTTGAACAACTGTGTTCAAACGTCATTTAAACATTGAGGAACGGGGCCTGAAGTGTTATTTTCAGCAGACACCTTTGACCTTGAACGACCGAGCGTGAATGCTTGTGTTCAACGTCATTTCGTTAACCTGATCATCAGATCCAAAATTCTTGACGCCCTGGTTTTCTGAGATATCTTTCTTTTTCGCAACCAAGCTCTGAGTCTTCTCTGTAGGATAGAATGTTGTACCTGTATTAAGAGAGTACTGCATTGACATTAAGAGCTTGTTCGCTTTCACATTGGTTAGGGATATCTGCATTTGAACCATTTGGGTAGTGTTCACTTTCAACCTTTGTTACGCAAGAGGCGAATTCTTCCTGTTGGAACCCATCTAAGGGACAAACTAGTCTTGTGAATTCTACCCGTTGGTTGCCTCTAAGACAAGGATCTAGTACTTTGTTGTGTTCTCATGATTAGTGGTAGTCTTTTTTGATTGAAAATCTATGTCCTTTTTGGATCTGTCTTTTTGGTTTCGTTGCTACCTTATTTGCTCTACGGGTTTTGCCTGGTTTTCTGTGTGTTGTCTTTTTGGATGGACCTTAGCACGTAAGTTGTCTTTTTTTTAGGAAATTTTTATTACACAAGAATCATGATGGGCTATTAATGACACATTTCCTGACATGTCGTGGCAAACAAAATGTTTGGAGTCAGAAAAAATTTCTAGGACTAGAGTGTTATGGGTCTTTTTTCTTAGTTCCTCTAGGTAAGTGATTATGAACAATGTCGTTGAAGCTTACTAGATGAAAGCTTGTGCAATCATGTGATGAGGGTTTGCAGGGGCAGATTCTCTTCCCTTAGGCAATATGATGTGTAGTGACTGGTTTAGACAACACAAAGTCGTTTTGTTAACATCAACTTGGGAAGAGGAAAAACGTGGGTTTTTTGAAATTCTAGGTCTTTCAGACTTAAACGCAGTCGGTTGTCTAACAACGGATTGGTTTTTGAGTGGTTGTCCAACTGGTTTTCCCAAGATTGATGGCTTTGCAAACTTAGTATTCACACTATTTCCTGTTAGTTTCCTTAACTCATTTTTTAATGCTGCAATTGCAAACCCTTTTTCTGAATCTGAGCTTAGTACTTCAGCATTTTCATTAGACTTTTGTTCTAGTTGTGCTCATTAAAGATTTCATTCTGGTCTTTTGGTCTCCAACTCGTGTCCTTTTGATTAGAATCAAAAAGATCTTTGTAAGTCTGTTTCAGTGCTCTTTTGCCTTATTGTAACTGCTCATTTCTGCAAGTAATATAGCCACACTATGTTCCAATTCGATGTTTATTGTTTTAGTTACATCGGATGTCACGTTTAATCTTGGCTTCATTACTTTTTTCTTTTAAAAATTGACCATGTTGCCCTGATTTTTATACATTATTTTGCATATGATGTTCAAGATTTAATACAATGTGCTTTCGAGTTTTTCAAAATCTTTTTGACACTGGGCAACAGTCTTTTTGAGACAAACATTTTCAGACTCGAGTGATTGATTTGAGAGTTCAGTTGTCTTGTCATCAGTTAATTTAGCAGGCAAGGACGATGTTCATAACATTGCTTCAGCATTCTGCGTCAACCTTACCTTCATTATTGAATTCAGGTTGTCAGTATGTTGTTGTCCTCTAGCAATGATATGTGTTTTCATGAGTCGTGGTACCTCAGCCATTGGCTCTTAATTATTTATGGGTCTGATATATGCAATCATCAACATGTGCATCATTTCCCCTGTCTGCTGCTTGTATCCTGTCTTTTGATTCTGTTACTTTGCTTTTCAATGATAACTGAAACTAGCATCCATTGATCATGCATACTCGCAATCAGTCTTTCTTTTGTTTGGATTCTGTCTTCATTTCACCCTGCTGTCATACTCCATTTTATGTTGTGCTCTTTCACCAATCGACTTCTTAACAGATTCCATGTGTTGGATCAGTGTGTTATATTGTTCGGGAATTTCTAAATGATGAGTGTGTGTGTATTGTAGAATTTGGTGTTTGTCAGGTCAACAATTCAGCAATCCAATAAACACCGTGATTGATCGTGAAATTCTGAAAACTGTGTCTGGAGTACTTTAAGCAGACATGGATCCATTCTCTTGAAATTCTTCGTTGTTCAAGTGTGCTTTTGTAGTTGATCCATGTACAGGAACATTGTGGCCCGTTTGAAAGTTCTAGAGAATCTTGACAAAGAGTGTTGCAATGCGCGTTTGAATCCATTCTCTGACGACTTCCTTGTTAAGTCGTTGTGTTTTAAAAGACACTTGGGGGGTTGTGAATGAAGTCGTTGAAAAGATACCATGCCCACTTGTCTTTTGATTTGTCTTGAATTAGTATGCTTTGTTGTTTTTCGAATTTGAACACGATAGATAAGGTATCTGTCTTTTCCATTTATCGTTTGTATTGTGATCGTGTAAAAGATTTGTTGAATTTAAGTGGATATGATGTTGATTGATGTTTGTGGTTCTTTGCAATTACGTTCAGGATTTTACTCGTCTATGTTCAAATAAACCGAATAATTTAATTAACGGGATTTTACAAGATCACTAGATAAACGGGTGTGAAGATTTGGAGTCGGAATCACGCGGCAATGTGATTTAATTGTCTAAAAAAGATAATTTTCTGGCTAGGGTTAAAGCAGTATGTTTAATTAGCACACCAAGCTGTATACGGGCCTAAAAATACAGATGGGCGGTGGCTAGAACAATAACCAGTCTAACACATTCCAGAACAACTGAAAAAAAAAATGTCTTTAAGAAAATCTGGGTAAACAAGCTTTTTGGGCCTCGAAAAATCCTTAACTAGCTAAAGGGTGGTTACAGCGTGATCCGTCACGTTTTTCTCTTCGATTTGAGAGGTCACGGGCCTAAAACGGACTTACGGATCAAAAGTTATGGCTGTTTTACTAAAACCCTTTTCTTCACACAAAAAATTTTTCGTTCGGTCCAAATTTTTTTTTGCTCGTTCGGTTCCACTCGATCAATCCGCTCGTTCGATTCGCTCGTTCGATCCGCTCGTTCGATCCGCTCGTTCGATTCGCTCGTTCGATCCGCTCGTTCGATCCGCTCGTTCGGTCCGCTCGTTCGGTCCGCTCGTTCGGTCCGCTCGTTCGGTCCGCTCGTTCGATCCGCTCGTTCGATCCGCTCGTTCGGTCCGCTCGTTCGGTCCGCTCGTTCGGTCCGCTCGTTCGGTCCAAACGTTTTTCGCTCGTTCGGTCCTCGAAAAGTTTCGCTCGTTCGATCCTTGAAATTTTCCGCTCGTTCGATCCAAACGTTTTTCGCTCGTTCGGTCCTTCAAACGATTTTCACTCGTTTAGCAATCCTAAGTGGTCTCATCGTTCGATCATTCGTTTTTACCACTTTTTCGTTCTTCTCCTTCGTTTTCACCAGAGTATCACTGTTGGAATAACCAATGACAGCCGAGGATTGTGAGCTCAAACTTGGCGTTCCAACAACAAAATGAGCCACGAAAAAAATCTGGGGTTGCCGAAGTGATAAAGCAATCCCAATCTGCCGACATCGTTATGCTTACAAACACCAAAAAAAACACGTATCCACGAAGTGCTTATTGATACCAATTGTAGGTTCCCGATTAACACTTCACTTCATAACCCGAACCACGAATCAAAGAAACTAGAGAGATAGAGAGAGACGAAAATGAGAGAGAGATGAGAGAGAGTTGAGAGAGAAAAGATAGAAAAAGAAATTTAGATATTATGAAAATTAGATTTAGATATTTTCTTTAAAAGAAAATATCTATATATATTTAGATATTTAGAAAATATCTAAATATATATATATACCCCTACACATTTAATGTGACGCGCAGGATATTTAACTAGGACCCGGGCTCGGGTTTTGCTTGGGATTAAACCCAAAACATATACAATATTAGATTATCTATCGAGCCCGATTCCCGATATTATCTTATTACAACATTAACTAATTAAAGACCGAAGCTCCATCGTAGAGTGACCGAGCTTCCTTGTTCGACTCAATAAATTGAGGCTAACAGATTTGTTCTTCAGGATTTCGACCAACACCTGCTTTGATAGGTGCGCGAAGCTTGTGGATGCGATCTTACTTAAGGCATCCGCTTTTTTGTTGTCACCTCTAGGAACTTGCCTAATGGTGAATTTATCAAAGCCCTGGATTAGCGACTTGGTCTTGTCGAGGTATTGAATCATGTTGTCTTCTTTAGCCACATATTCGCCCAACACATGGTTGGCTACCAAACGGGAGTCCACATTTGTTTTCTAGGTTACGTACACCCATTCGAGTGCCAATGCGTAGTTCTGACCAATTCGGGCTTCGTACTCCGGCCTCATTTTCGTGGTGTGAAATTCAAAGCGCGGGCGTAAGTGAAATTCCATTTCCTTCGGGTTAGTGAGGATGAGGCCTGCGCCCGACCCGTCCACGCATGACGATCCATCCGTGAATAAGATCCATGGTTCTTGGGAATACCATATCAAGAAGTCAAAAGTTTTGACTCCTAATTTGTTAAACGTGCACCGTGTGCGCTGCTGCGCATCCATCGTGGAATGCGCATTTAAACTTACTCCAACGTCTTGAGAGAAAGGTGTTTAACAAGGATTCATGATCCAATGTTGATGGGTTTGCAACCCTCTTACTCAACGAGTCATTTAGTAGGTTTACTCATCCTTTTCCCATCGTGGGGTTATTAGGTGCATGCACGCCGCGTAGGCACAGAATAATGTAACAACAATATTGATACATAAATAGATACTCACAATAAGCATGTAAAGTGAATTGTGTCGCGGAGTTAGCTAGAAACCGCGACATTTAATTAATACTTGCAAAAATAAAAAACATTTGTCTTAAAAAAAACATAAGTACGCATATACCCAGTGAGCACTTCCCTAAAGATAGCATTTCTTGAGATTGCAGATATTCCACGTGCGGGGCAACTCACGCCCATCCATGTCACGCAGCTTGTATGCTCCTTTTCCAAGTGCTTCCGTAACCTCGTAGGGTCCTTCCCACTTTGGTCCCAGCTTTCCTGTGTCTTCCGCGTGGCTTGCGTCGTTAGCACGATACACGAAGTCTCCTGGTCTAAATGAGACTCCTCGAACTTTAGCGTCATAGTATCCCTTCATTTTTAACTTTGCTTTTTCCTCACGTATGGCTGCTTGTTCGCGCCTTTCCTCCAATATGTCCAAGTCTATACGTCGCTCGTCGTCATTGGTTGCGATATTGACCTCCGCGGTACGAATAGTTGGCATTCCGATTTCGGCTGGTATAACGGCTTCCGTCCCATAGACAAGAGAGAAGGGAGTGTCCCCTGTGCTAACTTTTATTGTTGTGCGATGTGCCCACAAGACATGTGACAATTCCTCTACCCACCTGCCTTTATGTCTATCCAGGCGCGCTTTGATTCCTTCGCCTAGACTTCGATTTGCGCGCTCAACCAAACCATTGGTCTGTGGGTGTTTAACCGACGCAAAACGCTGTGTAATGCTTAATCTCGCGCACCAGTCTTTGAACGGGTTATCACAGAATTGTTTCCCATTGTCCGAAACTATTTCTCCAGGTAATCCAAAACGGCACACAATGTTATCCCAAACAAATCGTTTTACCTGATTCCCTGTGATTGTGGCGACCGCTTTCGCCTCGATCCATTTAGTAAAGTAGTCTATAGCCACGATAAGGAATTTCAATCCTCCCGCTGCAACAGGGAAGGGACCAACGATGTCGATACCCCACTTGTGGAATGGCCATGGTGAGGTGATGGGTGTTAGCTCCTGTTGTGGTTGGCGCGGGATTGGTCTATGTACTTGGCAATCATTGCATTTCTTTATCATGTCGCGCGCGTCGCGGTGCATGGTGGGCCAGTAATACCCAGACCGTAAGGCTCTTGCTACTACAGATCGTGGTCCTGAGTGCATACTGCATGAACCCGCATGAATCTCGTGTAGCACATAGTCTGCCTGAATAGGTCCGACGCATCGGAGCCATGGTTGTAGGAACGAACGTCGATAGAGGACACCATTTCGAAGTTCGAATCTCCGCGCCGTGCGGCGTATTCGCCGGGCATCCTTTTGTTCATGAGGGAGCGTGCCCTTGCTTATGAATTCGATGATAGATGGTGACAATTCCGCCGTCGACGGGGAATTTTAGCATCCCGTGGGCCGTGGATGGGACCGCGCGTATCGCTGAGATCCCTGGTCTTCCAATAATGCCATTGTATGGCGATGGTGATCTGATCACCATAAAATTCATCCAGGCTGTTGTGGAGTGCTCCTTATTGCCAACCATAACCGGTAATCGTAGTTGCCCCATGGGCCATATCTTTTCTCCCGTGAAGCCAGTCAACGACGTCGTGGCCGGGTTTAACTGACTTTTTACTTCAGGGCGCAGTCTTTGGAAGCAATGTTCGTACAGTATGTCTGCAGATGCTCCTCCATCAATGTACATGCGGTGGATGTCGTGACCCGCTGCATTTATCTCGATGGTAAGTGGCTCCACCACTGCGTTGTCCGCAGTTAAAGTGGGAAAAGAGATGCCACTTCCATGCGAAAATTTTTGGCTGACTTTTTGCTTAGTTTTTCGCTGCCATGACTGCACCATATAGATGGTGTCAGCCTTGTCTCTAGGTGCGTCTTTCTTGCCTCCGCTCCTTTGTTTATCTTTCCCTTCCTTGATGTTTTTCACCAGGTGATCCAATCTGCCTTCCTTCATCGCAATCTGCCTTCCTTTACCAATTTGTCAATTAGCTGGGCGCAGTTGGACGCACATCATTGGTATATGGCCCATCTACCTAGGATACTAAACTCACAGATATCCGTATCCCACACGGTTGCTCTTTACTGAGTGCCATTGGTGGTGGCCTTGGGAAGTTTTTGCACCTTCTTTTGCGAGTAACTCCTTTGGGGTCATTGTCAGTGGTGTACTGTCGTTCCCGTAACAGCCGCCCGCCCCTCTGACCGCTAACTGTTTGATGCGACTAGCTACAACTGGTCATTGGAAGTGTCTCCTGGACCTGTTCCTGTGACCTGTTTGTGTGATTAGCCTTTTCTGCTGTCCGCGTCCAAGGCGGCGGCTTCTCCTTGAATGAAAGACCTTAGTGCGATTCATCAACTCCATCAAAGGTTTGGGAACCCTATCATTCAACCTTTTGATAAGTTCTTGGTATTAAATTCGCATTCATAAACCTCAGAGATCTGGATAATATCGGAGGCACAAATAAAAAAAAAACCTTGACGTGTATGCATTCGTCCTCATAGCCGCTCTAACGTAACCATTTGGACTCCCCTTGGCGCTGTTTCACCCTGGCAAGCTCGACAGGGTTCTTGGCACACTTCTTCCTTTAGTAAAAATTTAAGCGGAATGCCCTTCGCAACGTCTTCAAAACCCTCAATGCATTCTTGCGTTGGTAGTTGTTGAAACCATTTCCGCGCGTTTCCTACTAACGTGAAATTGAGCATGTGGCCCACAATCGGGATGTGGGCCTAGTTTTCATTGGCCAACCGCTCAATTCGAATAATTTTAGGGGTCGTCAGGATACCTGTCCCCATCATAAGTTTTTTACGTTTACAGCAAGCGACTTTTCCTTTATCCTCGAGAAATCGTAATGCGCCGCTAAATGCGTTGACTTTTTTAGGCGACGCCATGGGACTGAAATATCTTCGTCCATCGTCTTCACGATTATTGTTCTTAGATTTCCAGAGTCCCGTTTCTGCGTCCATCGTTGTCCGAGGATTCTCTGAGGACGAGCTTACTCTCACTGCGGCGGCTAAACGGCAGGTGCGCCGACTGTCCCAAGGAGTTCCGAACTTGAGTGACCTTCATTCGGGAGCGTCTTTGACCAAGCCTACTATGGACAAATCGCCACTGCCCAAAGCCTATCACGGACGCTGATAGCCCAGTCATTGTTTTCATGAGTGTCCAAGTCTGCAAGTTTAGCCGTATTGAGTACCCAAATACTTTCTTTCTGATTCTACACTACCGAATACCGTGGGTTCGACGGTTATCCTTTCTGCTCCTTTTCCATTTGGCTGGCGCGGGGAGATACTTCGTCCCCGGACCGAAGTTAAGTCGGCCTGTAGGCTCTGGCTTGAATCTCTTTTTTGTTCCCTTCTTGCATGGAAGGCGACCAAAGTCTCGTAGTTTGAGATACGAAATCACCTCTGCGCCAGTTCAGTCGCGAACCACTATCCAGTGTGAGGTTTTCAGTCCCCTGACTCGGGACCCTGTCGAAGGGGTGGGGTTGGCGGCTCGGTGGTATCCCGTCCCAAGCACCGATTGGGAAGGGTGAGTGAAAGTATCACGCTTATGACCTTCCGCCTTTGTGATTGTGGCGGTTGTCTGGGTTTTTGTGCCCAAGGGGCGGGTCCCATCGCTGTTGAAGACCAAGATCAAATGCGCATTGGGCGCTTCAGAGGCCTGCTTAGAGACTTCTAGAGGCTTGTGAGTCGCTTCTGCTCTTCGTCACTGTCGAGGTCCGCCGGGTCCGTTTTCCGTGCTATGTCATTCTAGATTTTGCAGTGTTCTTAGTGTTGTATCCCCCGGATGGCGCCAATCTGTGGACAACAAAAGATGACGAACCTTGATTAAGGGATTCGAATTAGTGTAATACGATTCTGTTAGGCCCTGGACCTGTTATCAATTAAAGTCTTTATGTATGAACCTGCGACTAAAAAACAAAGCACTGTAAGGCTTTAAACCGAGGGATTGTCCTCCCATGAATTTATCCTCCCGGCGTGAGAGAATTAATCGGTTTAGGTTTTAGTTATTAAAGGATATGGTTATGAGGGCGTAGCCTTAAGTATGAGAGCCGAGGTGCTCTCTATATACTCACCAAACCCTAATGGGCTTTATCCCATTAATTAGGTTAGTATCCGAGAGGCCTCACCGTTATTTAGTAACCGCCGTTTATTTAGTAACTAGTGGGCCCACCTCATGATTATGACTCGTTCGTAACGGGTGTTCTAGATACCTGCGCACGTGTGCACTAGTTGGGCCTCATGGGCTTCCCCACAGGCAGTACCATTTGGGCCTTGGAAACCCGTATTGATGTCGTTATGGCCCATTCATCATGGGCCTGGGTATAAGTACTATTCGTGGGTCGGGTTCATGACCCGAGGTTGGACTATACGCCATCACTCCCTTTTAGTGCTATTCCTCTGAAGAAATCAAAGTTGAAAGAAAGAAGTTCCGTGCCAGCCTTAGTTATCACATATGAGAAAAAAAGAAGAAAATAAAAGTTTAAAGTTCAAGCCTTAAGTTTCGGCACAAGAGATCAGTATATGCTATTCACCATCATCAGTATCAAGTTCTGCCCCTTTTGTCTGGTGCTCACACCCCATCGGTCATGTTTATGTGTCTATTACAAGCCTATGGTAGCTATCTATATTATGTTTGTGCATCTGAGTGTCTTCACAAATATAAACCATATCTGAGTGGTTCGAGTGAAATAAAAATCAAACACATTCCTTTGTGAGGTGCTATGTTATGTGTCTATGCCTGAAAAGTTATCTAAACCAGTAAACACTTGTGAAATCTAAATTTTCCCCAAGTCACGATAAATGATCTTGTTTTTCTCGCTTTTAATTGCTTGAGGGAAAGCAACAGCTAAGTGTGGAGGGATTTGATAACGCCTTAATTATACATGTTTTTGGCGGGGTTATTTATATATATTTTATCATTTCTCGTGAACTTTCGATACTCAACAGCATAAATTATGTGCAGATTCACTTGAAGATATCCCGAGCTCAAAAAGAATAAAATTTCAAGTGTTTATATTTATTGAGAAGCAAGATAGAAGAAAAGAAAGGACCAAAGCTAAAAGAGTCCCAAAGTACGCCGCATATTTCCCTTGTGCATCGCACTTCCTACTAAGTCCAAGAATTAAAGACTGTTTAATGAAGACTGCATTTAATCACCAAGTATGCCGCACATTTCCTTGAGTGCGCCGCACATCCTAGAAGCATTTAGGAAATTCCCACCGACTTAGCCAAAGTACGCCGCATAATATTCTCTGTGCGCCGCACTTCGACCCCCACTCAGCCTATAAATTGAGCCGAATTTCACACACATTTCAATATAAAAAACTCAATCATTCCTTCAATCATATTCATCTCTTCATTATTTCATCCTAAATCATTCCATAACCATTTCATCCATAAACACCACAAACACTTGAAGATTGAAGATCAAAGCATGAAAAACAACGAAGAACATCATAATATTTAGTAGAATAAAGGTTGTATTTAGATTCTATACTTGTTACGGGTAGAATTTTGATCCATATTCTCAACCGGACATAGTATGTTTCTTGTTTATCTACTTGATTTTGTTATGAACTTCATAGCCATGAGAGGCTAAATCTCTCATGACTACTCGGTGAAAATAATATAATGAATAAGTGTTTGGTTTAATTACGATCTTGTTAATCTTAAGCTTATGTTAAAATCCTATCGTGTCCAATCTTATAAACTTTGATTATCAACTTTGATTGTACATTCATACCGGTATAGGTCAAAAGACCCGTTGTGAATTATATAGTTTTAAAGATTTGTCTATGATCTTTATCATTTGTGACGAGAAATCTACCTATGTTATTTGATAAACAAAATAGATTTGAGATAATAGTAACTAGATTATTTGAGTGACACATTTAATCAAGTTAACTAAATATAAGTCTTAAGTTAAACAAGTTAATTTGTGAAAACATTTTCTGACGAGAAAATCGTTTTTATAAGTTAAAGTCCTAAGTTTGAGATCGTAGCTATCACCATTGCTTATGAGTTATATTAAATTATCCGAGTAGTCATCTTTCTCATTATTGAATTCAGTTCAGTTTATTTGAAGTCTGTTAAAGTTTATTTTTCTTTTGATTATTCGAACACTACGCAAATCCCTGTGAACGACCTGTTCTTACCTAAAAAGATTATACTACATACGTGGGTTATACTTTTACCCGTGTGTTTCAATATTGTTAGGAATACGAAAATCCTAGGAAAGTATCGGTCACTCCATAGATAACTGTCGTTAGCTCGTTAAGTATTATTTGGAAACTTACATAGTTAGTTAGCTAAAGGCCCATGGATAAACCCATGCAAGCCCAAGCCAACGATCCACATGTAAGTATTTATACACCTCTCCATGCCTTGGAAAGGTGGATGATTGTTCATTTTTCACACATTTATGCATTTCTATTTTATGTTTACTTTCTCTCTCTAAGTGTTCATCCAACCAACTCTCTCTTTAAAATCACCTCTCTTTCCCTCTCATCAAGTATGTTATTAGATTAGTCTACAATTGGTATCAGAGTCATGGAGTAGTGTGTTTATCTTTTGGTTCGTGTGTTTTCTTGCAAAAATCGTCCTTTATTTCTTATTTTTTCTTTGTTTTCGAAGCTATTGTGTACACTAAATGATCATTTATCTTGGTAAATTTGATCTAGTATCTTTATGATATACGTGTACAAGCTTAAAATCAATAAAAACATCATTTTTGTTACCATTTGTGTTCGTAAACCTTATAAAGAACAAAATCTTGATTTGAAATTTTTCTGCTTAAAAAACTTAAAGTTTTCATTTTTCTTGTTCTTATAGGCTTAGTAACACTAGTTGTACACGAATTTTTGCAAAATAACCATCAAAAAGGTTTCTTTTTGTGTTTTAAAAAATTTGAGTTTCGAGCTAGTTACAACCGAACAACTCAACCGAACAACTCAACCGAACAACTCAACCGAACGACTCAAGTTTTCAAATTATACGGTTTATTTCTTTGACTTGTAAAATCCCGTGAAACATTAACTTGTTTTTCCCGGTTTTGTCAAGAATTGTAAAATCCCGTATAAAGAAATAAAACACTTAAAAAATAACTTAATCAAACATAATTTCTTTCTACCACCATTCGATCAAACAAGTAATCTTTTAATATACAAATTTCTCAATGACGACTCTTGCTAACAAAGCGATTCTTTTGGGTGCTGACAATCGTCCACCTATGTTGGAAAAAGATATGTACAATTCTTGGAAAAGTAAAATGGAGCTATATATGATGAATAGACAACATGGATGAATGATTCTTGAATCCATTGAAAATGGTCCACTCATCTGGCCTACGATTGAGGAGAATGGAGTGACTAAACCAAAGAAATATTCTAAATTATCTGCTACGAAAGCAATTCAAGCTGATTATGATGTCAAAGCAACAAATATCATTCTCCAAGGATTACCACCCGAGGTCTATGCACTTTTTAGCAATCATCGAATCGCCAAGGAACTCTGGGAAAGAATTCAACTTCTCATGCAAGGAACTTCATTGACGAAACAGGAAAGAGAGTGTAAGCTTTATGATGAATTCAATAAGTTTGCTTATAAGAAGGGGGAAACACTATGTTTAACACCCCCAAAATAACTCGCAGCGGAACCAACTATTTGGGTGTTAAAAAGTAAAATAGTCACAAGATGTAAAGAACGACTCGAAGAGACATTTTAAAAACAAGCAAACATTTCTATTCCTTGGTTTCAGAGTTCAAAAGCGTAGTCCCAAAGCATCGTTACCATAATATTATACAATTTTGACATAAACAAACTAAAATAAGTTTTCATTTAAGGAATGGATTTTCAAATGATGAACAAAAGTTTAGCGCAAATCCTTCTCTTGAGCCTCCAAGCCTTTAACCTTGATTACCTGAGATAAAACATGCTAAAAAGTCAACGAAACGTTGAGTGAAATCATAGAGTTTATATGAATAATTTAGAACACAAGCATAAATATTGATTTAATGATGAACTTGTTGATCATACAAGTCATTTCAGATAAATTGCATTAAACTCGTGACACCGATCCCATGGACGAAATATGGATCATTTTAGATCATGCATATATCTTTTCATATGCTCACAAACAATAATAATAATGCCCCCAGGCTAGGTATCTTGTCATATACCTAATAAAATCTCGAATACAATATGTTCGAACATTGGGGTCCCTGAAACGGGCGTATCCCCAAACACCGAACCGGGTTGTCAAGCCCATAGATCTATTAATTGTAACAGCGGCTACCCATCATAGGTAGTTGACGGTTCACGATTGGGGTCTTTTGACAAGAGGTACTTAATGCAATCAAGGTATATATTCGGGTCCAGCATACATGGAAAACAACTTGTGTTCAATTTGATAAAGTAGCATGTATCTCCCTCGCGGGGTTTAAGAAAACATTTAAAGTTATAAAGGCGAGGCTATGAACTCACCTTGATCGAAGCCGATGATCAAATAATCAAAACAATCCACTGAAAATCAACGAACACGATCACGACCTATAAATTACGTCGCTCGATTACTATGCCAAAAAGTATAATCAATGATGCGTTCATCGTGTCGGTAAAATATATCTTATATATATATAAAAAAACATGTGATGAGAAATCCACTTGCGCGATCTAAATCCTATAACCCCACTTCATTGAGTTATAATTAATCCTCACGTTTTATCTTACGTGACCTTAATTGAAAACTTTATATTTTCGATAACTTTTTATTTTTAGAAAGTTACTATTTTCAGAAAGTTACCATCTTTGGTAAGTTTAAACGTCTAAGTATATTTTTAATACTTATCATTTTATTTATATTCACGTACTTAGTTAAAAATTATATAAGTCTTATATAGCCCGTTAACTTTTAAAAGTCAACATTTGACTTCCTTTGACTTTTATACTTATATTTATTTTTACTCAAATCTGACCCGCGCCAATCGGCCTTTTAAATCACATTTTCACGACTCGGAGTAAAAAGAGAATTTATGTGAAACGATATTCCGGACAACTTTTTAGTTTTAGACGAGACCCGAAACTCGACAGGAAATGACCAACATGCTCTTTTTCAATTCTGCTATAACTTGTATTTTCAATAAAAACGCAGAAGTTTGACCCTCGGTTTTTACCCGTTATATCACGTTTTTGTGGCTTTGGCCAAAAAAAGATTTTATGTAAAACGTTATTCCGGACAACTTTCGTGTTTCGCCGGAAGGCTGAAACGGGCTCGAAAGTGCTAAAAACGCTCGTTGAAAATCTGGACAGAATGTATTTTTCTGAAAATAGCTGTTAGGGATTACTAAGTTTTTCAAAACTTATTTTCGCCGTAACTTTTTCGTTATTTGGAGTTACGGGACGTTCAAATTACCGAAACCTTTGTAAAACTAAGCTCTTTCATATTCTTAAATCAAAAATCAGTTTTCATAAATTCTTGGACCATGTTTTCCGTGTCAAAGTTTCTGCTCGTTTTTATACTTTTCAAAACACATCAAAACCTCATTTTTAAGCTTCTATTCCAACTTTAATATGTCTAATATGACATATAAACAATACATGATCAAATCAATCAACCCATAATACGATCTAACATATTCACGCAAGATTTCCCCAAATTCATCACATGCATTCACGAAACAATCGAATCAAGAAAATAACAAAATGAACATAAAAGAATGCTTACAAAGCTCACAAGAGCTAGATCAGACTTGACTTGTTCCTCCCTTGTCCTAGCCGAACTTGAACCATATCCCAAAACCAAAAACCGAACATTTTTCAATTGAACCGAGCTTGAAATGTTAATTATCCATCCAAGAACAACCCACTTACCAAACGAAAACACTCGAATCTAACTCGAACTCTAACTAGCAAAATACCCATTACATGTCGTATATTTTTAGTGGAAAACATAGGAAATAACGAGGGGATTCGGAAAATATAAGTTTTTCGGGTTGCATGTAATTTTTCCGGCGACCACGGCGGTTTTCGGCGGCGGTGACCGGCGGCCGACGTCGGCGGTGGCGGTTTTTGGTGACCGGAAAAGTTTTCTGGGGGTGGTGGTGGAGCTAGAGAGAAAGTGTGTGTGTGTTTATGAATAAAGTGTGAAATAAACTAGTATATATAGTTCTTGCACTAGTTTGGGCTATTGGCAAAAAAGTCCTCCCCACTTTTCTAAAATTAGTTTTTAACACACCATACTTTTACTTAGGTTAAAGACGACAACCGTAGCTCGGGATTGCACTACCGAGACTATTTTTATTTTCGACACATTTTTATTAAAAACATTTAATTAAATGCGTACACTTTAAAATGCGAGTCCGGCTCAAGATATGGAACAAAATGACGACATTCATAAAAATAAAAAATTTACTATCTTAAGAATAATAACGAGTCGCGTCGTACATTTTTACGATGCTCAGGAACGCGCGGACAAACGTCGCTCGCGAAACGTGAAAAACAAAAATTATCAAAATTTCTCAAAATTATTCGAAATAAAATACGAAAATATTTATTCTCGACAATTAAAAATATTAAATATTGACGTTCGTTGATTTCTCGATCGATAATGGATAAATTTAAAATGTACGATTCCCGATTACTTAAAATGGACAATTTTATTGAAAACCGACTAAAGTATAAAAGTAAACTCTCAAAATTAATAAAAATAAATATGAGATTAGAATTAGTAGTGACCTTAAATACGGGGAATTTTTAAAGATAAAAATAAAGACGGTTACACTTAAAAGGATAAACTGCCTAAATCGGCTTAAGATTAACAAGAACGAGAAGTTGCGAATCGCGTAAACCGTAAAACACAAAAGTTCACTTTACTAGAAAAATGAGAACGAAATATGAATTAAATATGGACATTAAAAGACGGATTGTCACATTCTACCACCGTTAAGAAAAGTCCGTCTCGGATTTTATATTACTTTAAAACTAGGCTTAGGCACTTTCTTTATTATGAAAACGTAAGGTTCATTCGGTTATGGTGTTAAAATATTAGAATACCTTTAAAATGGTGCAATATGATTATATAGATTTTTCAAGGTTTTGGTGATTCGAAAACAAAAGCACTAATAAAGAGAATTTTAAACTATTCTTTCTTGATAAAAATTGTGTTCATATTAGAGGTAAAATAGGTTCAAGAATCATTTTTGGTCGTTTTGAAATATTTAAATGTATAAACCATACTATTTTTAAGATAGAACTCAAAATAATTTTTGAAACTGTTAATAATGTGGAAGTAAAGTAATTTGCTAAAAAAAATTTTTTTTGCGATAACAAATATTTTGTAAGACCCAAGTAAAATGACTCGTAAAACAATAGCAAATTAAATTTATAAGGTGACATTACAATGAATTATAAAATAGCAAGTGGTTTGCATGAGAGTAGTAAAGAGTAGTTTATGAAGCAAACGTGGAACATGGTTATACAAGATGATAGGGGTTTTTTTTTTTTGTCAAAGGATTTAGCCGGAATCGTCATGAGGTACATGATATCGATGGCGATGGAGGATATGAAGACAAGAGATTATGCGCGCAATTAGGAAAAGGGAAGATAAAATAAAATGACCCATAATCCCACATATAACGAATTACCGACACATCTTCCAGATGTCTCTCTGTCAGTTCTTTCCCCGTCACTTGGGCCAAGAATAACTGGCATCCCCTTTCTATGTATTTCCTTGCCTTAATACAGGATATCACCCTTAATCGTGATGCGCCTCGATCACCCTTAACTACTAGTGTCATATTTTTATAGGGTACGTGTACTTCCTTCTAACCACATACAATAACCGCATCACACTTTACTAACCAATCCATCCCGACTATCACATCAAATGAACCAAGTTCGATTGGTATTAGGTCAATCTCGAATAGATGGCAACTAAGTTCAGAACACAACCTATTAAAATGGTATTCGTACTAGCAATTTTTCTGTTAGCGAGTTCGACCTCATAACTGGTATTTAGTTTAACTGGATTAATATCTATCAAATGGCTAAAGCTAATGTTCACAAAACTCATATCAGAACCTAAACCAAACAGTGCGCTAGCATAACGATTGTTAACCAGGAACATACCGGTGACAACATTTGGTCCTTGAGCTTTGTCGGCATCTTTGATCGCGTAGGCACGACCCATAGCATTCCCTTCCTTCTGGTTGTTTCGTTTCGGGCATTGGTCTCGGAAGTGATTCCTGTCTCCACATTCAAAACAAGCTCGAATTGATTGAGTGTGTGCACTGGCTGCCACTCTTTTTCCCCTACAGTCACTGTCTTTATGTCCGATTTTTCCACACTTATTACATTTTGCCAAGAAGTTTCCGAAGTGATGGACTCTACAACGATTAAACTTTTGGGCTGGTCCTCCTTGATCAATCTCATTATTCCAGGCACCAGTCATGGCTCTCGCATTGCCTTGTCTTTGGTGATTTGGTTGATATTGACGGTTGTTGTCTCGCCAATCGCCTCGATTGTTATTCCTTTGATTGCATTGATTGTTTCGATTGCCACCACCATTACCTTCAGGTTGAAAACTTTCCCACTTTCTATTCTTCACCTCGGCCTATCTATCCATCTTAGACTTGCGTTTATGTTCCATTAGTTTGTGAGCCATCCTAATAGTTCTGCTCAAAGTAGTAGGGGAGGATGAAGTCACTTCCATTGGATATTATCAGATAACCCTCGTATGCATGCCTCCACTTTCTTTTTATCCGTGGGAACCATTTCAGGGCATAACAAGATTAGTTCATTGAAACGAGTGGTGTAAGCGGTGATATTGTAATCCTTAACCTTTAGGTTCCATAACTCGTGCTCTATTCTTTGGATTTCTTCAGGAAGACATAATTCTTCCTTCATCATGGCCTTCATTTCTGTCCAAGACTTGCTATTGGCAACTGCACGTCCCATAGAGGCAACTTGATTGTTCCACCAGGTTAGGGCCGAGTCTTGGAGGGTTACAGCGGTAAATATGATTTTATTTCCCTCGGCACATTTACTAATATCGAAAACACTTTCAGATTTTTCAATCCATCGAATTAAACCCACGGCTCCTTCATTACCATGGAAACTAGTAGGGTTTCATTTCAGGAATCCTGTGAAGGTGCATTCTCGGGTAGCAGTTCCTGCAGTTAGACCTGTGGCTGAACCTGGAGCTGGATTTGTAGCTGGATCTGTACTTGGAGCGGGAGTTGGAGCTGGAGGAGGGACTTCAAGGTTATTTTCATTTCGAACTCTTTCCCTTTCAGCAGCAATGGCCTCAATGATACGTTCTTGAATTAGACGGTTGATATTAGCTTCGGTTAGAGCTGAAGCTTTCTTAGGTGCCATGATAATCTGTAAATCACGCAAAATTTAAGTACGTAAGGTCACTACATGATTTAAAATTATTATATGAATAATAACTTATGAAAATATGCAAATGCATGATGATGCTACATGAATGAACATGATAATCGATAATAGTCCAAATATGAATGATAATATTCATTTTATATATGAATTAAATTTTTATGTAATTAAATAAATAATTTTTTAATGTTTCACGAATAAGCATGACAATCGATATATATATTTTAATATATCTCAATATGTATCATAGTATTTATTTAATAAATACTTAACAATAATGCACCCTAAGTGTGCATAATTACTAAAATGGGAAATCAACAGTAAGACTTAAACAGGAAACACGAGGAGCCTTAGCGCGCGAAAAATAGAGAAAGAAAGTTATAGTTTAGGTTTTTGAAAAATGACCTAGTTCTTTATAACTTATACCTCTTGATACCAATCTTTAACACCCTCAAATTTATCACGCAGCGGGACCAATGGTTCGGGGCCAATAGTTGGGTGTTAATTCATAGCACAAAAACATAAGTAAATAAAGAACGACTCAAAAGAGACGTTTACAACATTGTTCCATTCATGAAAATCAGAGTACTAAAACATTGTCCCACACAAAACATTACCAAATCCAAGTTGCAAGTTTTTAAAACCATAACATTAAGCAAATGTATTTTTGAGGAATGGAACACAAAACATGTCAACAAAATAAATTAGCGCTAGCTCCTCCTCGAGTACTCCAAGTCCTTATCCCTGATTACCTGAGATAAAACATGCTAAAAAGTCAACGAAACGTTGAGTGAAATCATAGAGTTTATATGAATAATTTAGAACACAAGCATAAATATTGATTTAATGATGAACTTGTTGATCATACAAGTCATTTCAGATAAATTGCATTAAACTCGTAACACCGATCCCATGGACGAAATATGGATCATTTTAGATCATGCATGTATCTTTTCATATGCTCACAAACAATAATAATAATACCCCCAGGCTAGGTATCTTGTCATATACCTAATAAAATCTTGAATACAATATGTTCGAACATTGGGGTCCCTGAAACGGGCGTTTCCCCAAACACCGAACCGGGTTGTCAAGCCCATAGATCTATTAATTGTAATAGCGGCTACCCATCATAGTTAGTTGACGGTTCACGATTGGGGTCTTTTGACAAGAGGTACTTAATGCAATCAAGGTATATATTCGGGTCCAGCATACATGGAAAACGACTTGTGTTCAATTTGATAAAGTAGCATGTATCTCCCTTGCGGGGTTTAAGAAAACATTTAAAGTTATAAAGGCGAGGGCTATGAACTCACCGACATCAAAGAGACCAGAAGTATAATAAGTCTTGGGCGGGAGAAAAACACTTACGCACCACCTAAAATATGTGACGCGTCTTAGTATAAGATATAAGTAAAAACAACACGTAAGAAAATTTTGACGAGTATAAGATATGTTCCTAAGATATGCACAACATTGCACCTAGACTTAACTAAGGTATTTTTGCTCCCCAATTGGAGTGTGACCTGCTCTTATATGTATCTAAACATCTACCAAGTTTCTCCATCTAATTCCAATTTTTTAAATATGGTTATCTATGCATTTACAATTTTTAGCCAAGACGTAAAAACTGAAATTCTGGAATTGACTCATGTTCATGGACATGTATCTCCTAATCTATAAATGGTACAAACACATGGCTTTCACTCTTGGAAAGCACTTGAAGTCTAGTTTTCAAAACTTTAAGCCAATCAATCAACCCATTTACCAATCCACAGGAAATGGATTTTTACTAACCGTAAGTCAAAACAGAAAGTTGACTGAATTTCTACTCCTTACAGAAAAGACCATAATTCCTAATATATAATAGCAATGGATGTGAGGCCAAATACTAGAGCTTCCCTAAGATTTCTAGTACCGACCCATGCTTTAAAACTTAAAGTTTTAGTTCAAAAACCTGGAGATTAACACGTTTTATAATCAAAGGTCCAGACTTGACCTATTTTTGTATTTTGACCATAACTTCCTCATCCGGAGGAATTGGTTGACCATCCAATTATCACATGATGCTAAGACCTATATCTATTCAACCATATAATCTAATCACAGGCTCCAGGCCAAAAATATTTAAGAAAACATACATTTTTGCTACTGATTTAAAACAGTCCCTATGAAATCCATCCAAACCTATTCTAAACTCATCCAAGACACAATCAACCCTCATGCAATGCTACTACACATCTCCTAAACATATCCCATACTTCATAACATAAATTTTTAGATCAAACCAAAGATCATAAGGTCAAGAACATGCATGCCTCAAAAGAATCAAAATCAAGCACATGCATCTCCATAAAAATTAGACAACCATTTAGGGTTTTTAAGGATGACTTACAACACAAAATAGAAGCAAGAAAAGGATCAAACACAAAGACCCCTTTAAACAACTTAGCAACTCAACCCATATTCTTCATGAAAGATGATTTTTAATGGTGATTAAATTTCAAGAAAGATAGTATTAACAAAGGATGTTTAACTAGTGAGAAATTTAACTAGAAAATTTGAATGGTGATGGTGTTTTTGTGCTTATTTTGGGACGGAAATGAAGAGACCAAAGAGGGAGATGAGAAAGTTTTTCAAGAACTATGAAGAAATAAATTTTGTGATAGTGGTTTTATGGAATACATACTTGCAAATTTGCATGTATGTAGTGGAAGGATTTGATGAGGGTTTGCCACATGTTAAGACAATGCGGATCCCTTTGAGCCACCTCACTTGGTGGTTTAAGGGGAGTAGTATTAGTTGGTTTTGGGTAAAATTTTAAGATAGGTGGGTAGTTTTGAGGCTAACGGATAAGAGATTGATAAAAAAAACTCGGTCATTAAGAATTTAAAGGGGGTGTGTTTCGGTATATATATAAAGGAGAAAAAATGGTTGGGCTAGATTTATAAAAAAATAAAATAAAATAAGAAACTAGTTATAATATCTAGTTGGTTTGGTTTGTAAAAAAAATATGGTATATGTTTGGGCTTGTTATGGGCTGCCGAAAATACAAGGAAAAAGGGGAAGGGGCTTCGGCCCAATTTTTGTTAAACACTACATCATTTAAATCTCGACCCTAAAATTTAATTCGACTCGCTAATTTTAAATTAAAACATAAAATGTTTCAAATTCGATGTAGGTCCGTAACACAAATTAATATTTATAAATAATAAATAAGTGAAAAAATAAATATTAAATACAAATTTTAATAATTTTCAAGTTATATAATTAAAAATATACGGAATTTCTTTGTTTTCTCGATCAGAAACAATTACAAATAAAAAGATAATATCGCGAAAGAATTAAATCGATTTTTTTTTTTCAAATAAAAAAAAATAAAAACAACTGAAATAATAAAATGAATTATTTAAAATTTAGAGAAATAGTTATAAATTCAGAATAAGTAGTGACCTTAAATACGGGGTTTTACAGTATACAAGGTTGAAAAAGCACTGTATGAACTACATGACCCTGACTTTTGACTTTTCAGCTCTTTTCATTTCTGTGCTTGGTTTTGTCCGATTTGGCTTTGTTTTTCGTCCTTTTGTCGATATCTGATACCTGCACAGTACAAAAAGCAAAACAAACATATTTTGGGTAATTTTTTGTCTGTTTTTGGTCATTTAGGCTCGTTTTATTTGGTATAAAATATGTGTAATTAAGCACATATTATTAATGCTGCTCAAGGAGTTACTACTGCTAGCACTCAAGTTAATACTGCTTACTCTACAAATATTAATAACTTGAGCGATGTTGTTATTTGTTCATTCTTTGCTAGTCAACCAAATAGTCCTCAACTTGCACATGAGGACTTGCAACAAATCCATCCTGATGACATAGAAGAGATGGATTTGAGATGGCAAATGGCCATGTTGACTATGAGGGCTAGAAGGTTTTTGAAGAATACAGGAAGGAAGCTTACTGTTAATGGCAATGAGACTATTGGTTTTGATAAGTCCAAAGTGGAGTGCTACAACTGCCACAAGAGGGGACATTTTGCTAGGGAGTGCAGAGCTCCAAGAAATCAAGACAACAAGAACAAGGAAAGCTCAAGAAGGAGTGTGCCTGTGGAAACATCTACTTCCACAGCTTTGGTGTCATGTGATGGTCTTGGTGGATATGACTGGAGTGATCAGGCAGAGGAAGGGCCTAATTATGCACTCATGGCTTACTCATCTTCAAGTTCTGACTCAGAGGTATCTAATGATTTAAATTGTTTAAAATCTTGTATGGAAACTGTTAAATTACTTAAATATCAAAATGATCAAATATTAAGAGATTTAGTGAAATCTAGTTTAATGGTTTTAGGTTATAAAACAGGTTTAGAATCAGTGGAAGAAAAACTTGAATTTTATAAAAAGAATGAGTCTGTTTATGTAGAAAACATTAATGGCTTAAAATGGGATATTCAAGTAGGAGAAATAACTATTAGAGAGCTTAGGAAGAAGCTTGAAAAAATTCAAAAAGAAAAAGATAACATTCAATTTAATGTAGATAAATTTGAAAATGCATTTAAAAGTTTAAACAAGCTCATAAAGTGTCAGATTGTTAATAATTGCAAGAAAGGTTTAGGCTATGAAAAATATAATGCAATTCCGCCTCCCTACATAGGAAATTTCATGCCTCCAACACCTTATTTGTCTTTTATAGGTTTAGATGAGTTTGTTAATAAGCCTGTAGTTGAGAACAGAAAGTCTGATGAAGAAGTGTCTAAGGTAGTTAGGAAGTCTGATGATTCCTCAATTATTGAAGATTAGATGTCAGATAGTGAGGAAAAAAAATGTGTCTCAAACTATAACTGAGAAGAAAACAGTTAAGCCTAGTATTATTAAGATAGAGTTTCTCAAACCTAAGTAACAAGAGAAAACTGCTAGGAAAACTGTTAAACAAGTTGAGAAACATAGGTAAAACACTCACAGTCCAAGAGGCAATCAAAGAAATTGAAACAATATAATGTCTCAAAAACTAGGAAGCAATTTTAAGATGTTTAATAAGGCCTTTGGAAGCTTTGATCATCTGCAAGTTGATTGCAATTACCATCAAAAACTGTTTCAAAATCAAAGGATGGTAAAACCTGTTTGGAACAATGCTCAAATGCTGAATCATCAAAATTTTTCTAAAAAGACTCACCCCTGTGCTAAAATGAACTTAGTTCTAAGAGCAGTACTAATGAAGTCTGGTTTAGTATCAGTTAATAATGCTAGACAAGTTAATACTGCTCACTTAAAAACAACAGTGAATGCTGCTAGACCAAAGTCCTATCTTTCTAAAACAGCACATTCAACTGCTAAGAGGCTCATTCATAAGAACACAGCATTCAAAAACAGTAATATTGATCAAAGGGTTAATATTGTTAGTGGTAAAAAATTTAATACTGCTAGGCTAAAAGCAGTAGTTAATGATGTTAAGGGAAATAGTTTTAATGTTGTTAAGGCCGCAGTTTGTTGGGTTTGGAAACCAAAGACTAAAGTTTTAGACCATGTTTATAAACACAACAATGCATTAATCACCCTAAAGAAGTTTGATTATATTGATGCACAAGGCATATCCAAGTCAGTGATGGCTTGGGTCCCTAAAAGAAATTGATTTTCTTATCTAATGTGCAGGGCAATCTACAAATGGATTTACAGGATCAAAGAGTGGTTGATAGTGGATGCTCAAGGCACATGATAGAGAACATGTCCTATCTTACAAACTATGAAGAGATAGATGCATGATATGTTGCTTTTGGAGGGAACCCCAAAGGAGGGAAAATTACAGGAAAAGGTACCTTTAAAACTGGTAATCTAGATTTTGAAAATGTGTATTTTGTGTGAGAGTTAAAGTTTAATATATTTAGTGTCTCACAAATGTGTGATAAAAAGAATAGTGTTCTTTTTAATGACACTGAATGTATTATTTTATCTCCAAACTTTAAGTTAATTGATGAAAGTCAAGTTTTACTTAGAGTTCCTAGAAAAAATAATATGTATAGTGTTGATTTAAAGAACATAGTTCCTAAAGGAGGTTTAACTTGCCTTTTTGCAAAAGCCACATCTGATGAATCTAAACTTTGGCATAAAAGGCTAGGTCACTTAAATTTTTAAACCATGAATAAATTGGTTAAGAGAAATCTTGTAAGAGGTTTACCTTCTAAACTTTTTGAAATGATCAAACCTGTGTTGCTTGTCAAAAGGAAAAGCAGCACCGAGCCTCTTGTAAGTCCAAAAAATAGAACTCAACCAGTCTTCCTTGACATTTGTTACATATGGACTTATTTGGTCCAACATTTGTTAAAATCCTTATGAAGAAAATGTATTTCCTGGTTGTCATAGATGATTATAGTAGGTTTACATTGGTTTTCTTTCTAGCTACTACGGATGAGACAAGTGGCATTCTTAAGTCCTTTATAACCGGGATAGAAAATCTAGTAGATCACAAGGTTAAGGTGATTAGATGTGATAATAGGATTGAGTTCAAAAATAGAGAAATGAATCAGTTTTGTAAAATGAAGGGTATTTTAAGACAAATTAGTGTAGCTAGAACTCCTCAACAAAGTTGAAGTGGTATTTTAAGGAAATTAGTGTAGCTAAAATGCCTCAACAAATGGAGTTGCTTAAGAGGAGAAAATAGGACACTAATTAAGGATGCTAGGGACTGCTAGCAATTCTAAGTTGCCCACTACTTTTTTAGGGAGAAAGCAGTTCATATGCTTGCTTATGTGTATTATAGACGTGTTAGTAGTTAAGCTTATAACAAGACCACATAGTACTTTTTCATGGTCGAACCCAACTTTAAGATTTATGAGACATTGGGTGTCCTGTTACAATTCATATTCACGCATAGATCACTTACCGGCAATTTGATGGTAGGCTGTGAAGGTTTCTTTGATTGGTTACTACTTGAATTGTAAGCCTTTAGAGTATTCAATAGTAGAAAAGGATTAGTGGAGAAAATTGCATTTTAGGTTAGTGAGAATACACCTTATGATGTAGGTAGTGGACCACATTGGTTATTTGATATTGATGCACTAACAAGAACAATGAATTATGAGCCAATTGTTGCAGGTATACAGTCTAATGGTTTTGCAGGTACAAAAGCAAGTGACAATACAGGTTAAGCTAGAAAGAAGGGACAGAATTTTTTATTTTTTTCCAAAAAAAAAAATTACATTTTGCTATCATTATGGACTGCTGTTCCACCATTTTCCCAAGATCCAAAGAGTTCTCGTGATGATGGATCCAAACCTTCAAGTGATAATAGAAAGAAGGTTGATGAAGATCTAAGAAAAGATAGTGAATGTAATGATCAAGAGAAGGAAGATAATGTTAACAGCACTAACTTTGTTAATGCTGCTGGCACAAATGAAGTTAAAGTTGTTGATGGAAAAACAATCATTGAACTTTCTTTTTAATAAAATATGGCCTGCTTTGGTGATGTTAGCATATTTGACTCCTCAAGTGATGATGAAGATGATGGTGCAGAGGCTGACATGAACAATTTGGATACAACAATCCAAGTTAGTCCTATTTTAACTACAAGAATTCATAAAGATCATCCTCTTGATCAAGTGATTGGAGATTTGCAATCAGCTACACAAAAAGAAGGATGTTAAAGAATTTGGAGGAACATAGGTTTGTTAGTTCTATTCAACAAAGAACAAACCATAAAGACCTTCAAAACTGCTTGTTTGCTTGCTTTTTATCACAGGAAGAACCCAAAAAGGTAATTCATGAAAATAAGGATCAAGCTGGGGATAGAGGCTATGCAGGGAAGAGCTTCTACAAATTCAAGTTACAAGACAGTTTAGCCTTTAGTGGGATTTAACAATTGAAAAGGTCTATAGGCTCTAAATGGGTTTCAGAATAAAAAGAATGAAGGGGAATTGTGATAAGAAATAAGAAAGATTGATTGCTCAATGGTACACACAAGAAGAGGGATTAACGTATGATGATGTCTTTACCCCTGTTGCAAGAATTGAAGCAATTAGGCTATTTTTAGCTTATGCTTCATTTAAAGATTTTGTGGTGTATCAAATGGATGTAAAAAGTGATTTTCTCTATGGGAAGATTGAAGAAGAGGTGTATGTATGTCAACCACCAGGATTTGAAGATCCAAACTTTCCTGATAGAGTATATAAGGTTAAAAAAGCATTGTATGGACTACATCAAGCTCCTAGAGCTTGGTATGAAACCTTGACAACATATCTCTTGGACAATGAGTTTCAAAGAGGGAAATTTGACAAGACCTTATTCATCAAAAGGTACAAAGGTGATATTTTGCTGGTCCAAGTTTATGTGGATGATATCATCTTTGGTTTAACAAAGAAGGAGCTATGTCTTGCATTTGAGAAGTTGATGCATGAGAAATTTTAGATGGGTTCTATAGGAGAACTTATATTCTTCTTGGATTACAAGTAAAGCAGAAGAAGGATGGCATATTTATTAGTCAAGATAAATATGTTGATGAAATTTTAAAGAAATTTGGGTTTACAGAAGTCAAGACTGCAAGCACACCAATGGAAACTCAAAAGCCTCTGCTCAAGGATGAAGATGGTGAAGAAGTAGATGTTCATATGTATAGGTCAATGATTGGTTCATTGATGTATCTTACATCTTCAAGACCTGACATCATGTTTTCAGTGTGTGCCTGTGCTAGATACCAAGTCAATCTAAAGGTTTCACATCTTCATGATGTGAAAAGGATTTTTAGGTACTTAAAAGGTCAACCAAAATTGGGCCTTTGGTATCCAAAAGATTCTCCTTTTGATTTGGTAGCATACACTGATAGTGATTATGCTGGAGCAAGCTTGGATAGGAAGTCTACAACAGGAGGTTGTTAATTCCTTGGATGTAGATTAATATCATGGCAGTGCAAGAAATAGACAATGGTTGCAAATTACACACAGATGCTGGTATGTGGATGCATTAGTTGTTTGTAGACAAGGTGCTTTGATTCAGGAATCAAACTACTTGATTAAGGGTATAATTTTTTATGCATACCAAGATCATTTATTGATAATAACGTACTTATTTCATAATTAAAAATCCTGTTTTCATTACATAAACAACGATATAGAGATCAGACATCATATTATTAGAGATTGCAATTGACTAGAAATTGATTCAAATAGTCAAAATTCCTTTAATGACAGAATGTTGCAGATTTGCTTATAAAATCTTTTGTTGTAAGTAGATTTCAAACTTTTTGATTGTTAGTATAGGATATGATGAATCTTTAAAGGTCTTTTATCTCTGTTATGTTTTTGTAGAGTTAGTGTTGAATTAGCTATAATGTTATTCATGTCATAAAGTTTGCTGCTGTTATGTATTAATCTAGTACTGCAGTTATACTTAATATGCTAGTTACTACTTGTTAGTTATACTTAATAATGCTAGGTATAATTAACATTGTGATAATTGTGAAAATTGCTATGGCTTGTATTTTCTTGGTTTTTTTGGACTAACATTTTACAGGAAAACCTAAGAAAAGTATTAGATTGATGATGGAAAAGTTGATTGGAATGGAATTTGAGTTTATTTGCTAGTACTCAAATATTAATGCTGCTAGGGCATAAGTTAATACTGCTGTTATGTTAATGCTGCTAGGCTTATGTTACTACTGCTGGGTTACTGTTGCTGGGATGTTCAGGGTACTGTCTCATAAATATTTTGATTAAGTGGATTTCAATCGATATAATTTCCATAATTCACTCACTCAAATCAATTAATCGATTTTATTCTCTTAATATACTCTCTAATTATGAACCTAAATCAATTTTATCATCAATAACCCAACAATCAATGGCGACTCTAAAGTTTGTTGATTCACACAATATGGTCGCGTTCTTGTCTAAACCTGCTAAAAGTGAAGGGTTTGAGCAGATAGTAAATTTTCTTAATGCACACCCTATAAGGTATGCACTTACGGTTAATCCTACTATATATGTTTCCTGTATTGAACAGTTCTGGTCTTCTGCTGTGGCCAAAAACTATTCTATGGCGGATACAGTTACATGCCTAATAGATGGCAAGAGGATCATCATTACTGAAACATCTGTTAGAAGATCTCTTCGACTAGCAGATGCTGAAGGTATTGATTGTTTCTCAAATTCTACTATTTTTGAAAATCTTGCATTGATGGGGTATGAAAAAATTTCTAAAAAGCTAACATTTTATAAAGCATTCTTCTCCCCTTAATGGAAATTTCAATTCATACTATTCTACAGTGTCTAAGTCCATAGACAACACATGGAATGAGTTTAGCAGTACTATGGCATCTACCATTATCTGCTAAGCTACAAACCAGAAGTTTAACTTTTCAAAATTGATTTTTGATAGTATGGTTAGAAACTTGGATAATCTTTCTGGTAAATTTTTAATGTATTCCAAGGTTTTTACTAGAGTTTTTGGACAATTAATCTTGCTGAGAAGACTACTCATAAAAAAATTTTATATAGCACTTGTCAAAATAATAAAGATTTTTGGGGAATATGAGAAAGAGTAGGAAACCAAAAGGTTTTTCTTGTAAGAGTAACACCATTATTTTCCAAACAATGGTGGTACGAAAACCAACAGAAATGGTGAAGGTTTAGCAATACCAAACTGATCCCTACAAAACACACTTTTTTTCAATCATCCAACATTCTCAACCCCAAAAGACTCGAAACACCTAGGGGAACTTATAGGCATGTACAGTGAGATACTCAGTTAGTTGTCTTACTAAACATGTAGCAGATGAGGCTGTCCATAAGGAGAGGGGTGTCAGTTTGGTGAGGGCTACCACTATTGCTTCTAGCTTAGAGGCAGAGCAGGACAGTGGTAAAATAAATAAGACCCAATCCAAGGCAACACTTAATGAACCAAGTTTCCTAAGAACTAGTTCAGGTAGTGGTCCCAGGTGCCAAGAAACCATGGGGATACTATTGCTCAAACTAGGTTTGAGAATGTACTACACATTCTATACATCACTTGCTCGCAAGAGGTAACAACTTCGAAGTGGTGAGGATGTCTTAAATAATAAAGGATTTGTTGGAAAAACTATGTAACCAATTTACAATTTAAAGAGTCTTGATTTGGAGAAGACAATCCACACAAGCTGAAGAACGATTGTTTGTTTAAAAAGAAAGGGTCAAGGTAGTTAAATTGAAAAAGAGGTCAAGAACTATAAGCTGAAAAAGATTAAGAAAAGGTTGGTGCTACAAACTAGGGTAAAAACTGGTTGATCCTGGGCCTAGATCGATTCCTTAGGTTTTTCATAACGGTTATATTACCTTGGATAAATCCTAATAACTTGTTGTAGAAACTTTGTATGATATTAAGTGTATGGGAAATAGAACCTTAATACTCTAGAAGTATTATCAATGAAACAGTAATCTTGAACAACAAAGATATAACCAAACATTACATATATTAATTGCTTATTAATAACAGACGTTCTCTTAACTTAGTACTGGGTTTACAACCTTGATCCTTTTCTCAATCGAACTTTAGACAATACTATGAAAACTCGATAATGATACGACTGCGTTGTTTTGTGATATCTCAAACGAACGACTAGAGCCTCCTTTTATAGACTAAGGAGTTCCTGTCGGGCTTACAATATATTCCTAAGATATCTCAATCTTTTCTAAACATAAACGTAATCTTCTAAATAAATACATTATGTATATCTTGTACATAAATATCTCAACACTTATCTTCACACACATTCTTGTTCTCCAAACAATCTTTATCTCTTTAATTCGTCTTTATCCTTTGGACATAGAAAGTCTTCAAAACAATTGTTATCTTTCCACCAGCAGCCACTAATAATCATATGCAGTAGTAACATTAGTACTAGCAGTACTAATATACACTAACAGTAGTAACTTGTACTAGTAGTCTTAACTTTTACTACTAGCAGCACTAACTACTTAGCTTATATTTTAGTCTTCAACACTAAGCAGTCTTAACTTTAACTAACAGCAGTAACTTTATGCTATCAGTACTAAATTAGATTCTTAACATAATAACTAGCAGTGGTGAAAGTATACTAACATACTATACCACTTGGCATATTTCCATTGTACTGAGCAGCAGTAACTTTTCTAAGAAATCCATGGAGCCTTTTAAGCCCATAATCCTCCCCTAATTGATGTTCTTCTTTCTGAATCTTCAAGTTCTTCTTTAAAGTCTTCAATCATACTTTAGGAAGATGCATTCAAACCTTTCATAGACCTTTTTGTTGTTTTACCATAAGCTTTAGCAGTTGATAGCACATCTTATTTTGATGATCAGTTTGAAGTTTCTTGTTTTTGCATATTAGCGATTGGTGATTCGGTGTGAGGGGTATCTCTTTTTAAACCAACATAAAATTGTAAAAAGATATCAAACCTCTTACAAAGTGAACTCCAGATGAATCATCGACTTCCAAAAAAAAAAAAAAAAAATAAAAAATTGTCACTAGGTATCCTTGAAACTTCTCCATACTTCACTCCTTTTGTTGGTTCAAAAATAACTTTAAATCTCCCCACAACACTCTTTCAAACTCATTGTCAGCCTTGTATCACCATATTTGCCTTCATATCTCCAAAGTGCTTCCAAGTTCTTCTATGTTATTCTTGTAATATCTTATCATTGAAGAGTATCTCTTGGAACTTCCATCTGCTCTTATCAACTGATAATGTACCATCATACCCTCTTTATGAAGCTTGTAATCAATAATCACTAGTAATTTGGTAGCAAGTGGTATAGCATCAATTGCTTATATTCTTCATCCCTTTTAATCACCAAAAGCTTCTTTAGCTCAGCTTCATCAATTTCATCAACTTCCTCTGACTCTTTTTCTTCCTCTACTTTTTGTTTCTTTGAGGATTCTTTCTGTTGTATTTCCTGCTCTTTTCTTCAAGCATCTTCTTTTGCTCCATTTAGTTGTTTCCGCTCTTACCTTCTTCCTTGTTTTTTTATCTTTCTGAACCTCAGACCCCATCAGCCACAAAGGTATTTACTCTCTTATTTCACTTATCAAACAATTTTGAATTAAATTCAAACACTCTTTCCTTTAGCTATTTTGTATGTATTCTCCACCATGTACTTTAGATAAGTAGACATTTGAGTCTCTATTGTGCCTTGGTAGGAGGTGCTGTTTCTCTTTTCTGTGTTTGAGCTGCAGCAAAATGTTTTCTTCTTTTCTCCATCGTTCCATTAAATAGTGTTTGCTTTTACTATCTGTCAATTCCTCTCTTTCCTTAATTGGTGTCTCTCATCCCAGCATCTATCAGCATACATTCATATCTTGTGTATTTTACCCATGACTCAATAAATGCCTATGTGGCTTCTTCTTCTTGTTTCATTGCAAGCTTTTCCCTCTTCTAATATCAGCATCCCCCCCCCCCCCCCTACTTAGCTTGAATATCTCTTACAATTTTGTTCATCAGAGCAATTTGATCTTTTCTCTTCAAGGAACTTCAGGCTTAATTATTAATTCCTTTCCTTTATCTTTAGAACTTGAAGGTTGTGTCTCTTGTGGAATTCTAAACTCACTTGGCTCCTGTACAACCACCCCTTTATCCTTGGGTCTTGTAGTTGTTGTTGTTGTAGCAGCAGTAGTAACAACTTTAGGCTTAGCTGCTTTAATCTATATAAGTGTCTGAGCCAAAGTGAATTCCTCAATAGTTGTAAGAACAGCACTATCATCAACACTAGCAGTAGTAACTGATTCACTAGCAGTACTATCATCAGGCTTAGTACTCTGTTCTTCTTTCTCATCAACTTTAGCTTCCACATGCATCTCATCATCCTCCAAAACTCCAGTATTAAACATTAAGTCATCATCCTGTCTCTCTTGAGTTTCATCAACTAAAGAAACATCAACATCAGCATCAATGTCTTCAATACTCCTCCCCTGTTTGGATGCATCTTTAGGAGCACCCAAACTCTCCTGATCTTCAGAGGACTCAACTTTCCTAGTCATACCAATCTTCCTGAGTCTCTTTAAACATGTAGGTCTTGACATTTTCTTCCTTTCTAACCTCTAAATCCTCTTCTTTAAAGCAGCAATCTCCTTAGCTTGAGCATCCTTTGCTTTTTGTAAATCAAGAACCTGTGTTTGCAATTTGGTACATAAAACATCAATTAGTTTAGTTGCATGCCTATCCTCACACTAGGTTGTGGATCATTGTAAGGTGTTGGTACACTTTCATCTACTATGCCTCAACTTGAGGATCGCTATCCCCCCCCTGTCTCTGAACCTTCTTAGATGGTTGTTTCTTCTTGGGTTGGGAAGATGAAGATGGTTGATCAATAATGGGTATTGGAGTGGAATCAGTTGGATGATCTGTATCTGACCCATTTCTCTCAAAGTTGAAACATACATGGTATCAAAAATAGGTGTTATTCTTCCCAGAGAAATCCTTTCTAGCTCCTTCATTTTTGGCAAAACACTTTATTTGTGTGAAAGGGTATAACAAAATCTGATTGTTGGATGCCATAGTACCCAAGTTGTTGATTAATGAAAAACTTGGAGAAAACCGTAGATTCATTAAGAATTTGACTTATATCATCTAAGTGTTTCACCATTGCATCAAAGATATACTTAGACAGATTAAACTTCTGATTAGTTGCCAAGCATTTGATCAAGAAGCTATAGAAACTATTGACTCGTTTCCATGCTAGTAGATTTAGCACTTAAGCATTGTGTATCATTATGAATGAATTACTTCCTCTGTGGAGAGAAAAAGCTTAAATAAAAGTAGCTTTTGAGAAGGCTTTTCATCAACCCATACGTGCTAATCTTCGAAGACAGGAGCAGTTGGCATGACAATCAGTTCCTTATACATCATCCAAGTG
This sequence comes from Tanacetum coccineum, assembly GCA_026074375.1. Classification (NCBI taxonomy): domain Eukaryota; kingdom Viridiplantae; phylum Streptophyta; class Magnoliopsida; order Asterales; family Asteraceae; genus Tanacetum; species Tanacetum coccineum. The sequence goes on from BQNB010034927.1 coordinate 50,374, forward strand.
AAGAATCTCTCTAATGCTTGACTCTGTAATAATAACCCTTTCTTATCATTAGGGACTTGTAACTGTCGCACTACCTTTAAATGTCTATACCTTGGCAGTGCCTCAAATTGTTACTACAGGATGTGTAGTGACTGATTGACTGTTATAGCATATGAAACTAGAAGCTTGTTTTCAGGAAAAATCAATTATCTCTGCAAACCCATCACTTTCTTCGGGTTTTTCCAAGAACGCGGCCACATTGTGCGTTTCAGCAAACTTAGGGCTTGACATAATGATGAATTTGATGATCAAAGATGAAATTTAAATTAGGGTTTATGGTTAGAGAGTGTTTGAATAATGTAAATCGAATAAAGAAGTAAATGAAACCCTTAATCGAAGTATTTATAGAATCACCCTCAACAGCAGAAACTTGAACTGGCAGCATTAACATACGCTTAATAGCAGAAACAAATACGGGCATTACTATTTAAGCTACTAGTTTATTAACTTAAGCTTAGCAGCATTAAGTTGAAACTGGGCAGCATTAAGAAGAATACACCAGTAATCATTCAATTTTCATTCCAATAAGCAACTTTCATCATTAAATTTGATTCACACAAACTCTCTTTCTGTTTTTATGCTAACATTATCTCTTAATTCTTTTTGCTCACAGAATAACTCATTTCTGCTTTTATGCACACATCTCTCTTTCTACTTTAAGCTCACAAAATCTCTCATTTCTTTTGGCTTACCAAGACACTCTTATGGTTTTTATATGACAGTTGTGTACAAAATTCTATCAATTCTAATAGTTTCATACTGTCCTCCCCACTTCCAAGTGTGTAACCTCTTGAGAGAGGTGGATCAATGGACTGTTTAGATGTAATCTC
>BQNB010034928.1:0-51242 GCA_026074375.1 Tanacetum coccineum
TAATTCTCTCTCTAAACACACACACTAATTACACATTGATCTTCACACACTAATCATCAATCAAGATCTATTGGTTAATATAAAAGTCAACACAAAGGTTGAGTGAAATCATAGGTTTATCAGTAAAAAGGGTGGACCACAAGATCGAAGTAATAGTAGACTATCCACAAGATCGAAGTAATAGTAGACTATCCATAAAGGTGGGATTTGTTAGTCCCGATAGATCTATCCATAACACCAGCGCTCACTATAATAGCAATTAACGGTTCATGATAAATAGGGACTTCACGGCAATAAGGTAACTTAGGCATTAATAATCAGGCAGTAATCTGGATAGCATACACTTTGAAAAACACTTGTGTCCAATAGTAAAACAAGCAATGTAATTCACCCCGTAGATTTTGTAAAACAATTGTAGAAAAAAGGGGGCTATGAACTCACAAAGTATTGAAAGGTAATTGTATTGTAGTAAAATATGTAAGTTTGTAAAAGAGCATGTATTCCCCTCGCGGATTTATAAAACATTAAAAAGATTGAAATGCGAGACTATGAACTCACCTTGATGTTGCAGAGCAACTTGCAGAAATGCACATAATAAGCACAACACAAACGGAAAACGAAACGGCTCGACCAGAAGATGCAGCTTAACTGAACGGCTAAGACCCACTAGCCTAGGATGCTGAATTTGGGTTTCCCGATGAATGGTTACGTCAACGCGACACGTTGATAAAAATTTAGATTTAAAGTTGTAATAGTTTGGTGGTTGGTTAAATAAATAAATCAAAAAGTAAACGCAAGGTGTGTAATATATTCCGTATATATTACATAATGAAAAATGACCGAGTATATAATTCATACCGTGAATTATATAACAAGATGCAAAATCAAAAGAATGACCCGAAGCGTATATACTACGCGACATGTTTTACATCTAAAAGGTGACAATTAAAATAAAAGGGTCCAATTATATAATACTTTCCGAGTATTATATAAGAATGATGATAAAAATAAATGAGCCTAAATAATTCGACACGTTTTCAAAAGTCACTAATAAAAGTTCGTACATAAAAGTAAACACACGTTTTAAGGTTACGAATTAAATAAATGAAATTTTCAACAAATCATAGTTTTCGTTCGTTTATCTGGTCGTCACGATCTAATAATTCTTAAGGCAGTTGAATCGTCCTTTTCAAGATAATAATTAAGGTAAGATTTATATAAATTTACTAAGCGTAACAATTTGTAAAAGATCTCGGCATGACCTATTCGTTTATTTAACGTTTCCATAATAACGAAAGTTAACTATTTTCCCTCAATTCAATACATGTTGCAAACCCAAATACATCTTTTAACAGTTATTATAACCCAGAAACAGAAATAATAATTAAAATATTTATTTAACCAATACCACATTTAAATCCGGTTTAATATATAAAGGTATATATGAAATCTTTTAAAGTTTTTATTATCTAATTTATACCAAACCAACACACCCTTTGTGTGGTTAAACCAACCAATCAAGCCCTTAAGTTGTTTCGGTTAAGCCAAACGCTCCCTAACTGATTTTTAACCCATAAATAAACACATCCTACTCGGCTTAAACCCAAAACCAAACGCACGTGTTGCCTACTGTCCCCAAACACCCATGTTTGGGTGTTATACACAAAACCAAACGCACCCACTATTGGGGCCGAGACAAACCAAACCAACACAACCTTTTGTGGCTGCTGTCCACCGAACCAAACGCACTCGAGGTGCTGCCAAACCAACCAAACGCACTCTCTTGTGCGGCTGTCAACAACCTAACGCGCCATAATCGTGGTTGCAAAACCAAACAGCCCCTCGTCTGTTAAACCAGAAACAAACACCCCCGGAAACTGTGAATCCAAACGTACCCTATGGCGTAAAACAACATCAACAAACACCCTCTCGTGGGGCTGTTACCATAACCAAACAGACCCTCGTCTGTGACCATTCGAACGAACGCACCCCTTGGGTGTTATAACCCAAACAAACACTCCCTTTTTGCTAAACCCACAGCTAAACGCACCCAACTGCCGCTAATAAACTCACCCAACGCACCCTCACGTGGTGCGGCAAAGAAAACCCAAACGCACACTCTTGCGTTACACAGCCGACTCGACGCACCCTGTTGGCTGTGGACAAAACCAAACCGCACCCCAGTTGGCTTTAAATAGACCAAACGCAACCCTCCTTGGATGCCATAGACCCACGACAACACACTCTATTCGAGTGGAGGCTGAGCCACGAAAACAAACACACCCCCTTGGGGATTACACAGCCAACCGCATCCTGTTGTTAAACCCGCAGCCAAACGGACCCTAGTGGTGTTAACCACATAACGAACACACCCTTTTTGGTGTGGTGATGATGATGTAAAGTGGTGTATGACGATGGTGGTGACAGCGGGTGGAGGTGGTGGCGAGTGGCGGAGAGTGGGTATGGGGATCGGGTAGATCCGGTCGTGAGGACCACTCTTGGAGTTGATCGGAAAATACCGCCGGAAAAGTTTTTCGGCGGCGGTTGGCCGGAAAAGATGGCGGTGGCCGGCGGTGAGGGGCTGCCGGAAATTCCATGTTGAGAGAGAGATGTGTTTTAAATGTGTGTGTTATTATAGATAGAAAATGAATAAGAATTTTATAAAAAAATTATTTATATAAAAACTTTAAAAGTAAAAGACAATTCCTAGATAATTGAGGGTCAATTATATAAATAATATCCCAGGGACCAAAAGGGTAATATTGAGAAACTTTTATAAAATATTGGTTCGGGACTTGTTTGAGCGACTTAACGGATGATTCAAGTCGCGAAATTCGCGCCATTGTTTTTCAAATCATTTTTCCGATAAAAATGAGTATTCACTCGACTAATTTTTGTAAACGTTTTATAAAATTTATTTAAAACGTTTATTATTCATTTATACATTTTTCCGATAATTTTTATCCGTAAGACGAATTTTAACTTTAATAATTGCGTTTTTAACATACGTTTTCGATTAACAAGATAATTAATTTATTAAATATTTTTACTTAATAACTTATGATAATTAAATACAAATTTAATTATTTTAGGTCGGTACGCGTTGTGTTCAAAATTATTGCGAGGACATTTCAGTCACCTTCTGACTGTTTTCAGGTCTCGGTCAAAACTGAAAAGTTGCCAGGAATGTCGTTTTACATTAAATTGCTTTAGAGTCCGAGTTGTGAAAACGTGCTTTAGGTGGTCGTTCTTATAAGTCAAGCCAGACACTAAAAGTCAACGATTGAAATAGTCATTCAAAAATTCGAAAATTCTCGGATGTTACATTTTGTTTTGACGAGTTTGCTAGGTTTACGATTTAAAGTGCCCTGGCTCCTCAAACGATACTACGTGACCTCTGGATTATGATAGCCCGAACAGTGATACAATATTTCCATAATTTAATAAATCAAAGATATACGTTAAACTTTATGAAGTTTTGAAACATAAACCATCACACTAAGACTTGACATATCACCCCAGGTTGCGTGACGAAGCCGTTACTTTCACTTGATATACTTTTGCCATCAATCAGATTTCCCTATACTGTTACGGTGAATTCATAGCCTCACTTTTAAATCTTCTATTTCATAAACCCGTGAGGGGGATACATGTTATAAACCACGAATACAAGTGTTTTCTAAATGTATGCTATCTTGATATATTATTGCATCTGTTGTCTAAGTCCTTTTATGCCAAAAGACCCCCACCATCATGGACCATTAATCACTTGCGAGTGAATGCGAATATTGTGAATAGATCTATTAGGATTGACGAATCCCGTTTGTGTTAGCCGGATAGGTAACCAAACATACTATATTTGAAACTTATAGGTATATGACAATTACCTACACAAGGGCCATTATCTTTATATATATATCATTATTGATATATACACTAGTCAGTTTGAGTGTCATGAGCCTAGACGCAATAATACTGTTTTCTATAATAATTGTACTCATTGCAATTATTACACTTATGGGTGTATAACAACGTAACCCACTCTTATGATAACTTGTATTCACACTATTTATTATAAACCTATGAATTTTACTCAACCATTGTGTTGACCTTTTTAGCATGTTTATCTCAGGTAACTGAACATCTTATGGCACGAAGTGGCACGGACTTGAAGATTGCTAAACTGTTATCATTCAAACTTTATGTTTTCATGTAGATTTTGGGACCTCTGTTTGTAAAAACTCTGATGAAATAATGAATGATAACTTATCTTTTAAAAACGTCTCTTTTGAGTCATTTTCTATGATTATGACTGTTGTACTATGAAATAACACCCCAGATTAGCTTCCGCTGCTATATGTCAAAAATGGGGGTGCTATAGATTGGTATCAAGAGCCACGGTTATAGAGAACAAGGTTGAAACCTTAACTATAACTATTTTTCTCATCAAAGTCCTCCATGCCACTACATCTCCCGAATAGTATGTAAAGATACATAACTATTATACTATTATATAAATAACTTATGTTATTTACCGCTGGGTTGTTAACAGAGTGATGTCTTCTACCAACCATCCTACTTTCGATATTGAGGATACTTTTTCCTCCAACTTTCTGGACTATATCCCGGCTTCCCCGGACTATGTCCCAGCTTCACCAGGAAAAACTTATTCTAGCTCTTCAAATAACTCATTTGGTGTAGTTCCAATAGTTTCACCAACTCTTTCACTTTTTCATGATGACCCTATATGAAGGTCATGCATGCATACTATGCTAAAGAATCACCTATTCCACCACCAACTATTATGCCTCCATCTACAATGCTATCTCCAATGTTTAATCCTCAAGAATTCTTTCTTCTGGAGGAATTATTTCCACTTAAGAAACGAGGTCGTGACCGATCATTCTCCTCTACTTCTGCCCTACCTCAAGAATTTAAGATGGGAGAAAGCTCTCGTAAGACAAGTCTGGAATGTCACGAGGAGCAAATTGAGGAAATTTTGAATCACCTAGATGAACTCTCTCTCGACCTTATTGAGCACATAGAAGACAAAATAGAAGGTCTTAGAAATGGTCGGGTGATCATACAACAAGATTTCGACAATCTGGAAGCTGAACTCCAAAAGGCTCATGCTCGAATTACTAAAATTCAAAGAAAGCAAATGGGAAATAACAAAAAGATTGATCTGGCTTGCTTTAGGATTGCTAATCTAGAACAAATCATCGAAGAAATCCAAGTCCGTCACCAAGCAGCCAAGGAAAGTCTTCTGAATGCAATCTATAAACTCAAGAACAGTGAGGAAGGACGATCGGACTACTAGATTAGATACTAGTTATAGCTTTTAACCTAGATACGGGATGTGTGGTATAAATAACAAAATTTGTCAATATTTGACTATGTACTGTACAAAGGCAAGTTGTTCATGATATAATACAATGGCAATCCTGTTATACCTTGTTGTTTCATAATACCGATATATCCATCCTAAAACAACTTCTCTTATATCATCATCTCCGTCTCCATCGTTATAAATCATACCATGACTTCTAAATAAATCATAGATACTTATTTGATATGAATTATCTATGATTTTAATATCACTATTGTTAAAAATGCTTAAAGTTTAAAAATAAGCATTGCATTTTAAGACTTGTGATATCATTCTTATTATTTATAATCTTAGTGTGATGAATGCCTCCCAAAAGGATGTCAACATCTGAAGCACCAGCCATGACTCAGGCTGCCATCAAGAAACTAGTTGTTGATAGTGTTTCCGCAGCTCTGGAAGCACAAGCCGCTAACATGGCAAATACTGATAATACCACCAGACCAAGAGAAGCTCCTGTAGCAAGACAGTGTAGCTACAAAGAATTCATGTGCTGCCAACCTTTCAACTTAAAGGTTCAGAAGGAGCTGTTGGACTTATCCGTTGGTTTGAGCGAACTGAATCAGTGTTTTCCTGTAGCAACTGTACCGAAGACTGCAAGGTGAAGTTTGCTACTGGTACTTTAACAGAAGAAGCTCTACCCTAGTGGAATTCTTTTTCCTAACCTATTAGGATAGAAGAAGCTTACAAGATTACCTGGGTTGAATTCAAGAAACTTGATAAAGAAGTACTGTCCCTGAACTAAAGTCCAGAAGATAGAAGACGAATTTTACCATCTGACTGTGAAGGGGAATGATCTCAAGACATATGTGAGAAGATTCCAGGAATTGGCAACCTTATGTCCCACTATGGTGCCAGATTCTGAGAAAATGATGGAAGTTTTCATCGGGGGATTACCTCGAAGTATTAAAGGGAATGTTACCGCCTCTAAACCTCAAACTCTAGAGGAAGCCATTAACATAGCCTAGAGGCTAATGGATCAGGTAACAAAGCACACTCCGATGCAAGTATCAAGTGATCACAAATGAAAGTTTGATGACAGAAGAACTTTTAACAACAACAACTACCGCAACAATAATAACAACAACTAATGTAACACCAACACCAACAACCGCTACGATAATCACCAACTACAATAGAACAGAAGACAAGAAACCTTCAAGGATTATGCTGCCACCCTAACTGAAAATAATGGGTATACTGGAAACCGTCCCTTATGTAAGAAATGCACTCTGCATCACACAGTACCATGCACTGTTAAGTGTAATACTTACAACAAGGTGCGCCATCTGACTAAGAACTGCATAAACAAAGGACCAGCCAATGGAAGCAATCAGCAACCAGTATCGGTAAATTTCCATGCATGTGGAGAGAAAGGGCATTATGCAAATCAGTGCCGAAAGACCACCATCACCAATGCCCAGGGAAGAGCCTACATGCTAAGGGATAGGAATGCTCATCAAACCCAAACATAGTCACGGGTATGTTCCTTCTAAACCAACATCTAGCTAGAGTATTATTTGATTCTGGAGTCGATAAAAGCTTCGTATCCATATCTCTTGCCTCTAAGCTAAATATTCCACCCATTACAATAGATACCTTTTACGATATCGAAATGGCTGACGGAAACTTAGTAAGCACAAACACCGTTATTCAGGGTGCAATCCTGACCTTGTTAAACCAACCTTTCAAAATTGATCTTTTGCCGATCAAACTCGGTAGTTTCGACGTCGTCATTGGTATGGATTGGTTATCCAAGTATCATGCTAGGATTATCTGTGACGAGAAAGTCATCCACATTCCCATCGACGGTGAAACATTGATCATTCGAGGTGACCAAAGTAAAACCTGACTAAATCGCATATCCTGTATAAAAACCAAAAGGTATTATCCAGGGGATGTCAAGTTTTCATAGCCCAGGTAATGGAGAAAAAGTCGGACGAGAAAAGACTAGAAGATATCCCGATAGTCAAAGAATTCCCGAAAGTTTTTCCTGAAGATCTACCTGGCCTTCCTCCCTTTCGCCAAGTAGAATTCCAAATCGATTTAATTCCAGGAGCGACACGTGTAGCCCGAGCACCTTATAGATTAGCTCCTTCAGAAATGCAGGAACTATCTAACCAACTTCAAGAGTTGGCAGACCGAGGTTTTATTCGACCAAGTACTTCACCTTGGGGAGCTCCTGTCTTATTTGTTAAAAAGAAAGACGGATCTTTCAGAATGTGTATCGATTACCGGGAGTTGAATAAACTTACCATAAAGAATCGTTACCCATTACCCAAGATCGATGACTTAATTGACCAACTTCAAGGTTCGAGTGTTTACTTAAAGATCGACTTGAGATCAGGTTATCATCAACTGAGAGTCAGGGATGAAGATATTCCCAAGACTGCTTTCAGAACAAGATACGGACACTATGAATTTCAAGTGATGCCATTTGGTTTAACTAACGCACCTGCTGTATTCATGGATCTCATGAATCGTGTGTGTAAACCATACTTGGATAAATTTGTAATAGTATTCATCGATGATATTCTCATCTACTCTCGTAACAAAGAAGAGCACGCAAATCATCTGAGAATAATCCTAGAATTACTCAAGAAAGAGAAGTTGTATGCCAAGTTCTCCAAGTGTGATTTATGGATTCGTATCGTGCAATTTATAAGACACTTAATTGATAGTCAAGGTCTTCATGTTGACCCCGCCAAGATTGAAGCAGTTAAGAATTGGGCATCTCCTACTACACCTACAAAAATACGTCAATTCTTAGGACTTGCCGGCTACTACTGGAGATTTATCGAAGGTTTTTCAAAGATTGTAAAGTCTTTGACTGGATTAACCTAGAAAAACAAGAAGTATATTTGGGGCTAAGATCAAGAGTCAGCTTTCCAATTACTAAAACAGAAGCTTTATGAAGCTCTAATCTTAGCATTACCAAAAGGAAACAATGATTTTGTTGTTTACTGTGATACATCCCATCAAGGTCTGGGAGCGGTGTTAATGCAAAGAGAGAAAGTTATTGCATATGCATCCCGACAACTTAAACCTCATGAAGAAAACTATACCACTCATGATCTCTAATTAGGAGCAGTTGTGTTTGCTCTTAAAATCTGGAGACACTATCTCTATGGTATAAAGTGTACAGTTTTCACCGATCACAAAAGTCTTCAACAAATTCTTAATAAAAAAGAATTGAACTTGAGACAACGCCGTTGGTTAGAATTGCTCGCAGATTATGATTATGAGATTCGTTATCATCCTGGAAAGGCAAATGTTGTGGCAGATGCCTTAAGCCAAAAGAAGTGAATCAAACCACTCCGAGTTAGATCATTATTCCATAAAACCATTCATGCCAAAATGTTCCATCACAAAATCGTAGGGACCACCCCAACGTCCACCGCATAATGACTGCAGGTACAAATCACCTGACCGATAACACCAAGCCATACAACCAATATACCATAGTCCACTCTGAAAAGCTGTTGAGTCCCTTTGGGGTGGTCACAACCCCGCACACCACACCCCCACCACGCCCTCCGTCAAAAACCTACTCCCCAACACAAAGGACCAGACCTAGTCGAAAGTTTGGTCACCTAGCGTTCAGCACACACGACCCACCCGCCCAATTATCTGACAAAAATTCCAATGAATTCATATAAGAGCCCGAATACCTCCCCACACCCAGCCCCGCGTGGACTACAAACCACCCTGCTGTCAACACACACAAAAACTCTTATGATGAGTGACAATATCCACCCAAGCGAGCGAGAGAACAATAGCAAGCGAGAAACACACAGGATTACGAATCAGGCGATATGATCAGAGCATTTGGAATAGCGAGTGCGACGTGTAACCTGCTTTATAGTAAGACATCGCGTCACAGCAAAACATAGTGTTGCCAACTTGAGAGCTGTAAACATAGCGAGCCTCTCGTACAGCACTGTATATGAAATAGCACACACTGAAATCTCACTACACATATTAATGGTGCTTATGTACATTAGGAGTGAGCGCGATATGGTTTTGGTCGGAGAGGTAGATCGTATCTCTCTATAGCACACGGGGTGCGCGTTAATTCTTTAGCGAAGATAATATATGAGTGTTATGTGTAATAAATTATGGGGTTTTGGTAGCTTGTTATAGTGTGTACTTGACATACTCTGTGGGGCGATTAACAGAAGCGAGTAGATATATGGGCGAGGGGGGGTGCAGAAGAGCGTTCTTATAGTTATCTATTTATTTTTTGGATCTCTATATATTAAATGGTTGGGAATCTTGTCTTACTAAGGCGAGAGTTATGATTTAGTACCAAATCACGACATAATTGAGATGGGTAATTGTAATAAATTTAAAATGATGTCTTCAACAATACACCATGTAATCATATCAAACAAAATTTTATCAATATCACTTTCAAAACATTCAATCCCACCAATCAAAAATAACTAAATCCTGGAAACTAAAGATATTAAATAGATCAACATTCATTCAACAACACTTAACAACAAAACACACACCACCATCAAAACAAAACACAACAATTTTAACTAGTTGGTCTAATGCTTATATTAAATTCAATCACATCAAACAACATTCAAAAACAACAAAAACAATAACATCATTTCATGAATTGTGCACAAAATTACAAAAATCAATAATCAAATTAAAATCATCAAAAATTCAACAAAATTGCACAATCCTAACCACTCGAGAGACACAAGGATAAGTTGGAACATTCCTACAAAGTATATACATTGAAATGGGAGGGAGGGTGGGAGGGGATGGGGTTTCCTCTCCTTGTGCATGGGGGGGGGGGGGCGTCATTATCCTATCGATTTTGGATCGTGATAGACATTTCCACAGTAAAGAGGCCAGATTCGGCAAATCGATCAGTCATAAGGGGATTGGGTACTCATTAACTGACTAGTTATCCAGCGAGAGATAACGAATCAGGGGGCGTTTATTTAAGGGGGGGGGGGGGGGAGGTGGGAGGGACAAAGTGAAAGACCATTCAAACACCCAAAAAAAGAACATAGTTTCGACCCAACTGTGTACAAGATTTTTGGGGAGAAAGAGAATATCTCGGTAAAGGGTTTGTCTCATACATAAAGTTACACAGCACATTTATTATGGCAACGTCTAATACACACATGACTAACTTATATTGAAAGTCAGATCAAGGGTACTTTTTGTGAATTATGGTCTATGTCAACTTACAGGACGCATAATGTTGCCTTTTAGACACTAAAATAAAAGAACAACCTTCAACTCAAGAATGGGGGTGCGTTTGAGATTTACGAATTGGTTATTTTCTTATCAAATTTCAGTTGAGATCGTGTTATGTGTTTAAGATAAAGATAAAGGTGTCATCATTTTGAAACAATTGCCCACTTCTGTACAAAAAAGGACATATTCAAAATCTTAAACGATTGGTCCCATGCATACAAACTAGAGCGTCTGCGAGGGAAGGCGTAGTAGTCTCAACAATACTTCCACACATTACAAATCTATAAGAAATCTTGCGGATCTGACGATCCTAAGGTCTATACAAAATTTTGTTATTCCCTTGTCCATTCCAATGATTATCGTCGGGGTCTAATGACAAACCTCATCTATAGTTGGGGGGAGGTTAACTTTGGAGTTCATCAGATCGAGATGTAGTATGTAAACTAACAAGTCTTATGTCTATAGACGCGTAGAGAGAATTTAGTCTATTTGAACGCAGAATTTAATGTAGAGAACAGTGAGAGCAATGTCACGCGGGGCAAAGTATTACTAATAGGGGGGGTGTAATTACATGCGACGTAAATCCGCAACCAAAGAATCTCGAGAGACGAAGAGAGAGAGTTTTTTTAGAGACTATAACTAACAGGCGGGGGACACGCATGAGAGAGTTCATTCATGTAATGATCATCTATTACAATATATAGCACCACCCATCTTAGAGGAAATGTTTGTTGCTTTATCTCATTATTCAACGTAATCTGCGGATCTCTTGTTGCGTAGAGAGACACTCACCAATAATTGGAAAGACGGGGCGGGGGGACAACCTCTATCAATAACATCTATACTATGGATTATATCTTGTAACAACCTAATTATGTCAGTCTATATCTTAATATCATTTTAACCAAAGTACATTGATCTATTTTAACGTACTTTTCAAAACGTATAATCAAAACAAGCTTAAACCGTAAACTTTTATATCAAAATCCTTAATTATATGTAATTATAATACATATAAAATGAATGTACAAGCCTTCAAGCATGTATACAAGTGTACAATGCACCACATTTGAATTATATTTTCCCTCTAAGTTAATGTACAACTCATTTAAGCTTAAGGTATAAATCAATGAAGCATAAAGTCAAATAAGCTCATTTTACCACCGTTTTCATTATAGTTTCTTACTACCACTTTAGTACAAGGTATATACCACTTATGTATGATTTTTTAAACCCTTAAACCTAATCCTAATTCAACCTAAACCCTAATCTAAAACCCTAAGACCCTAAAATGAAACCCTAAACCCAAATTTCCACATCAAACCAAAAACTACACCCTAAACCTAAAACTAAGCCCTAAACCTTAATCTTAAGCCCTAATCTAAATCCTAACACTAATCCTAAACCTTAATCTATCCCTAATCCTAACCCTAATCCACATTTTAAAACCCTAAATCCTAAATCGAGCCCTAAATGAACCCGATACCTTTTTTTACTTTTCCTTCATTTTCTACCCATTTTAAACCTAACCAAGTATCCTAAACACCACTATGACTAATATACTACCAGCCTCTAAGCACTTACAAGCACCTTCCTTTCAACTCTTAGCCACCAAGCTTGCTACATCACCACCTTGTCACTCTATTTTAGCTGAACCCCCCAAAACCCCTCCACCTTGCTTGGCTAGTCTTCTAGCTCTCATCACTCATACACTAGCTCTTCCTTGTCATCCCTAGCATCCCTTAGTCATCACACCTTGGTTCTTACTCTTGCTAACTTGGACTCCAAGGATTTTTAAGGCTATAAATAGCCGAACCCTTTACCATTCAATCTTACACCTCAAACTCAAAAATAAACAACAATGGAGTCTTAAGAACAGCCAAGAAGGATCAAGAGAAGCCACAAGACTAGAAGTAAAGCCAAGAAATAGATAAGAAGATAGCCAGAGGTATGTTTTCACTAGGCGTAGCGAACATAAAAACCACCATTTCCGACCCATCTTCAAAGTTTAAGCCTATTCTTGTTCAAGATAAGCTAACATAATTGTATGAATTCTTAATAAGTATTATATGATCATGTCTAAACCCTGTATAAAAGCCCTTTAAAGGCTAAAACCATGCTTTTTCTTAATTTCTAAAACCAAAACAGAGCCCTAGAAACCCAATTAGCCATTTCCGTGAAATTTACTAGCTAATCCCATAAAGCTGTTGCTTAAAAGCATTTTCTATAACTTATTTAAAATAAAAATATAATCAAGTCGTTAAAAGCTTAAACAAGTTGATTAAATTTTTTGACCTAAATGAAACCCTTTTTGTCCATTTTAAAAAAAGCTGTAAACCCTTTTTCAAAAGTTATAATCTTGTAAAGAGCTATGTTATTCCTAACTTATTTTAGCTTATTGTTAAATAACTATAACCTATAAATCTCTGTTTTAAATCCTAAAAATAATGCTTGCATGTAAATTCCTGTAACCTTTGGAAAATATAACTATAATGGCCATTTCTGTAATTATATTAAAGTTAATAACTCCTAGGGTAATTCTTGCCAAAATTTAAAGATAAATGTTTAAATATAAATACATTATATATAATGACTAAACTTGTAAAAAAAAAGTTATAAACTAAGGGTATATAATGCCATTTTTGCAAATTTAAAAAATATAAAAATTTTATTTTTTATACAAATTAATAAAAATATATATTAATCTTTATCAAACTCAATACACATCAATATTATAAAAAACCGATCGAGCAGCATTATAAAACAATTACGTTTATAATTATTGTAACGTAATTTAATCATCAGACTAACATTTGAAGAAACTTAAAAATCTTATCTGTACACGTTACTAGGGAATTTCATATAAAGGGTTTCATTTTTAGTTTCGTTTGACGAGTTTGCAGGGTTTAACGATATAAAGAAACCTTGGCGTCCCAAACGATACTACGTGATCCTAACTGGATTATGATAGCCCGAACCATGATACAATATGTACCATAACTAATAAATCAAAGATATACGTTAAAACGTTATGAAGTTTTAAACAATAACCTCACATCTCTAAGACTTGACATATCACCCCAATGTTACCGTACAAAGCCGTTACTATTACTTAATACTTTGGCCATCAATCAAATTTCGCTATACTGTTAAGGTGAGTTCATAGCCTCACTTTTAAATCTTCTAATTATCATAAACCCGTATGGGAATACATGCTATTAAACCAAGAAACAAGGAGTTGTTCTAAGATGTAAGCAACCTGATATATTAATTGCATCTGTTGCCTAAGTCCCTTTAGCCAAAATACCCCCCATCCAACATGGACCATTAATCACAAATTGCGAGTGAACACCAATTAGTGAATAGATCTATTTTGATTGTACGAATACCGTTTGTTTAGCCTGATAAGTAACCAAACTCATTATATTATGAAACCATCAGGAATATGGCAATTACCTACACGGGCCCAATTATCTTTATAAATATCAGTAATATATATACACTAGTCAGTTTGATACCAATGATCGTTAGTACGTAATAATATTTGTTTTTCTATAATAATTGTACTCATTTGCAATTATTACACTTAGAGGTGTATACCAACCGTACCCACTCTTATGATAACTTGTATTCACACTATTTATTATAAACCTAAAAATATCACACTCAAACCATTGGGTGACCTTTATAGCAGGTTATCTCAGGTAACTGAACATCTTATGGCACGGAGTGGTACAAACTCAAAGATGGCTAAACTGTTATCATTCAAACTTTATGTTTTCATGTAGATTTTGGGACCTCTGTTTGTAAAAACTTTGATGAAATAATGAATGATAACTTATCTTTTTAAAACGTCTCTTTTGAGTCGTTTTCTATGATTATGACTGTTGTACTATGAAATAATACCCCAGATTAGCTTCCGCTGCTATATGTCAAAAATGGGGGTGTTATATGATGTTTGAGGGCTAATACCCTTAGGTATTAGCTATTATTATGAAGATTTAAATGTTTGGTTTGTTTATCTCGAATGCTTAATTTATCGTTGATTGCTTGTTTATGTTTATTAATTTATACTTGTTTACATGCTTTTGTATGTGACCTATCATTCAACTGGATCCTGTGATATCGACCACGTTAGCTAGATGCCGGGATGGCTCTCCATATAGTGATTTATATATCTAGACCAGTAGGATCACAAATAAGGACCTATCTTTCCCTTTAGATTAGTGAGCTTAGTTGGACCGGCAGGTGACCCTTAGGATCAACGAGTACGTTCTTAATCAATTGGTAAAGACTTGGCTAGTGGACTACTAGTATATAAATTGCCATTAAGCAGTAAGTGGGTAAAGTCTCTATGAGCTAGGGTTTAATGATGACATCAAATAATGTAACACCCCCATTTTTACAATATAGCAGCGGAAGCTAATCTGGGGTATTACTTTATGGATACAACAATCATAATCATAGAAAACAACTTTAAAAGAGACGTTGTTGGAAAAATTTAGTTATCATTCATTATAATCAGAGTTTTTAGCAGGTCCCAAAATCTAAAACATTATGTTTGAATGATAACAATTCAGCCATCTTCGAGTCCATGCCACTCCGTACCGCAACTTGCTCAATTACCTGAGATAAACATGCTAAAAAGTCAACACAAAGGTTGAGTGAAATTCATAGGTTTGAAATGTAATAGTTGAATACAAGTTATAGTGTAAATACTGGTATTGCAGGGATAATTATCATGGAGAACATTATTATCATGGAGAACAGTATTATCATGGAGAACAGTATTATTACCCTAAACTCATGAATCACATAAGAGATATTAAAGAGATATTGGGAGATATTACCCAAAGAGATATTAAAGAGATATTGGGAGATATTACCCAAAGAGACATTAAAGAAATATTGGGAGATATTACCCAAAGAGACATTAAAGAAATATTGGGAGATATTACCCAAAGAGACATTAAAGAAATATTGGGAGATATTACCCAAAGAGACATTAAAGAAATATTGGGAGATATTACCCAAAGAGATATTAAAGAAATATTGGGAGATATTACCCAAAGAGACATTAAAGAAATATTGGGAGATATTACCCAAAGAGACATTAAAGAAATATTGGGAGATATTACCCAAAGAGACATTAAAGAAATATTGGGAGATACTACCCAAATAGATATTTTCATGTACTTAGGCAATAATATATCAGGATAGCATATAGTTTAGAAAACACTTGCATTCATGGTTCATAGTAGGTATCACAGGATTATAAAGTATGTGAGGTTATAAACTCATTAAGTCTTTGAAAAGTAATCACATTGTTATAAGATAAACGAGTATATAAAAGAGTTTGTAATAAGCATGTATCCCCCTCGCGGGTTTATAAAACATGTAAAATGAGTAAAGGCGAGGTTATGAACTTCACCTGATATGTAGATGTAATAAATATTCCAAAATGAAAGCTGACGACCTTATCACAATCTTAACAGGGAAGGTTGATATAGCAAATGATAGTAAACAGCCACGTCACACAACCTGAGTAGAATATGTCAAGTCTTAGGAAGATTGTACTTTAGAACTTTGGTTTAAGAGTTATGAGTTTGATTGATAGCGTTTGGTATTATTTGTTTCACCGTTCGGGCCATCATAATTCAGAGTCAATTCAGTAAATATTTGAGGAGCTGGTACACTTTAAATTCGTAAACACAAACAATCAGTCAGAATGTATTACCAAGATGAAACCTACTTTAATATGAAGCTCCCTAGTATTGTGGTATAATATAAACTTTTCGGATGATCGGTTAAGAGTTTTATTCAATATATGGAAATTGTTAGACGAGAAGGTTAATTAAAGTTATGCCAAATAATGTTTTGGATATGATTTTATACTTTTTCAAATTGTTACATTTTAGACCATGGGGTTTGAAAAGTTTCAGAATAGTCCTTGGAGTTTGCATTTTTATGACTTTGGTCCTTTAAGTTTTAAAGATATACCAAGTAAACCTTGTACTTTGAACTTGTGAATTAATAGACTCCTATTAGTTATAACTTTGATAAATGAATATTCAGCCCCTTTAGTTATAGTTTCAGAAAGTTACGTTATATACCCCTTGCATGGATTATAATTACAAAACATGTCCAAATTGCCATGCAAGCTTATTTTAACATTTCAAAAGATATTTATAAGTTATAATAAACTAAAATATGAAGATTTAATGCAACGCAAGTTTAGAATAATGATTCGTTAAGCTAGGAAGCAAAACGGGTCAAATTAGGGTTTCAAAACGTAAACCATCCGCGTGGTTTTAATACTCAAATTCCTTCAATATTCATTAAAAGTGGTTTTTTTACAGTATTTAAGTATGTTTTGGATAGGTTGTAACTATATTATATCATTTATAACATTTAGTTTTAATAAAAACGCGAAATTAGGGTTTTGGGTGTTCGGTTTTGGATCAAAATGGAAATTGACCATGAATTGGGTTATGAAACTTTAACAAGAGTTTATTTAGGATCATATGAACAATATAAGGGTGTAGGAGCAAAAGTAAAACATTCAGAACCTAGGTTTGATCTTCAAGGATCAAAAATGGAGGAAATGGGTCATTTCGGGTAGTATTTCCACTCGTACGCCTTGTATCTTGTTCCTGGGGCTTCAATTCTTTAGGGCTTCACTTCTTAGACTTCTTTAATGATCCTAGGATCATAAGGGAGCAAATTATTGCTGCCTATAAGGGTTATAGAGGAGGAGGTGTGGTGCAAGTTAGAATGAGCTGTCTAAGGTCCTATTTATAGTAGTTTGAAGACAAAGGAGTTAAGGAACACTTAGGATCTATTCATGGATGTATGGATCAGCTAGAGGGTGACTAGGAGAGGCTATATGGTGATTTGTTAAGGCTAGGAACTAGATTGAAGTGGTGTTGGAGTCCTTGTGGTGCCACGACTTGAAAAGAAAGAACAAGAGCACATGTGAAGCTTTTTTATCAAAAACAAATGAAGATATTTGTTATAGTAGCTGATTAAGCAACTTAGGATGCATGTGGGTAAGTTATTTTGCAAAGGAATCCTTTAAAATGGGTCAATATTGCAAAAGAATGAGTTTCGGGTTCATATGAGCTCATAAGGGTTCGAATTCTTGTTTTTGGCTAATATTTCGCATACATTGATCAAGAAGTGATTAAAATATGATCTTAAGGTTTGTAATAAGATGTATTAATAAAAGTTAGAAAGTGGTTTGGGTTAAAATGGGTTAAAAATGAGTAAATAAGGTCGCGGGTTCACATAGGGCTCGTTTAGGGTTTCTTTGGCTTTCTTGGCTTATATTTCGAATATTGTTGATTGGGAATGATGGAATACTGATCATAGGACTTATATAAAGGATTATTAATGAGGTTTGATCATTGGTTTAAGTTAAAAAGGGTTGAAACTGAAAGAATAAGCCATAGCTTGGAATTAGGGTTCATATAAGGCTTTAGGGTTTTCTAGCTTTGTAATTCTCGTACATTGTTGAAGAAAGGATGGTTAATGATGGATAAAGGTTTATAAACTCATTTTATGGGTTTACAATGACTCTTGGTTGCTTACTTGAGAATGATATTGTTGGGAATTCACTTTTACGTGACGACATTACAGAATTACCATAGTTTATCATAGTCACATACGCGAGGACTAGGTACAATTATAGGTTTCCCTATTTATTTATTGTGTAATTGAAAGTAGAAGATGAATGAATGGATGGAATGAGTTTGAAAAGATTGATAATGTTATAATTTAATTATTAAAACTTATTTGAGAGTTGGTTTATGGTTTACAATGGATAAAATGAAGAAAACGTTCATGATGGGGTTATAGAATCTAGAGCTTGGGTTTTAGGGTTTAGGGTTTTGAAAGTAGGGTTTTAAAAGATAAAAATGTTATGAAAAGTTTATTATGAAATAGAATAATTAATATTAAAGGGTTTAAACCCATCACCACACACACACACCAACACACATTATATATTGAGTGTAGTAGCTTGTAAACTAAAGTGATGGTGGAAGAAGAAATTGAAAGGTAAAAAAACAACACCGGCTAATATTAAAAGATGTCATGCTCAATGACTTATACCTTGTGCTTTGAAAACTTATACTTGACTTGGGGAGGATTTAAATTCAAATTGCGATGTTATTTACTTGTATATATGCTTTTAGTAGCTTGTATATTCACTTTAGGATATGGAATTTAGGGTTTAGAGGTAATAACGATAACGGTTTAACAAGCAAAGCCCGTTTTTGATATACAAACCGTTGGCGAATGGTACATTAAAAGGAATAGTGTACTTTGTAATAAGGATATAATGGAAAGTTGACTTGGACATATTGTGATGTTTGCTTGACACATATGAAGACAAGGATGCCATAGATAGGTTTGCGTGAGCTAGTCTACTTTAGTTATGCCAGTTACCTTGCTTAATAGATATTGACAAATGCAAGTAATGTAATAAAGCGAAAAATTTCCCCGTACAATTTGATCATAGTAAATAGAGTTTTAGATGAAAATTCTTTGGGTTGTTATAATAACGCAACTAAGGTATCATAATGCTCCGCATTAAAATGGGGAAGGCTTGTAAAGGGGTCCTTTGAACGCACATTTTTTTTTATGCTAGTGTTCCTTTCTATCCAAACACGAAAAGGAGGGTAGGACACCAACATCAAAAGCGTCGACACCAGAAGAAAACGATCATTTCATCCAGAGCATTTTCAATGATCTAACTGTTTGGTATAACATACGGCAATCATTCCCCCTAGCGTTTAATGAATGACACCCACCTTTATTTTTGGAATTAACCCATAAAAACAACGGAATACCCCCAACAACCGGTATGGTATCAAGAAAAAAAACAAAACCGGTGAAAACGGGAAAGTATCTCAAAATGAGATACTTTTAGAAAGCCGCAACAAAAACAGATAATTTGGGAAAATAGTGGATAACGATAGTGCCTGAGCACGTTAACAAGGAAAGTGGAAAGTGGTAAACGAAAATTGGCATACTCGAAGAATCTAGTGTATACACCAATAGTATATTTGCCGTAGCATTTCATGAATTATTTTGGTTAAGGGCAGGTAATTGTGATGAAACTCTTCAATCAGAATATGATACGTTTCACAAATTTTTTTTTTTAACTTTTATAGGTAAGAACCGACTTTAACTCTGTAATACTGCCCCATGATAAAGTAAACAAAGATCCGGGGCCTAACCTGAAAGCTTAAAAAATTCTTCTTTCAAAACGAGAACGTGGCACATAAAAAAGTACAATGAATTGAGAGCTTGAAGACATTTTGAACAATGGTGATACAGTTAGGAAAGATGAAAAAGGAAATAGTGGAAAACCACACGGACTATTTATGAACCAACCTCGTATAGTAAATACACAGCCCACAAAGCCCCCCCACTCCCCAGATGCTTCCACGTGGCAATGACCTCCGAGTCAACGACCAAGATGAGAAGTAAAAGATAGTGATGACAGTTAAGCAGTTGGACTAACCAGTCAAATCAATCAGAAGGTGAAAGGCCACGAAGAGACCACATCAACCACGTCCTACCTTACAAGGGCAACGAAACATTTCAGAAAGACAAGCACGGAGAACGCAAAAATACAAGAAGTACCGGAACCTGAGTCTAGTGATATCTACCGCACGCAATAGACACACTAGACTGGGGGGACTTGATGACGTATAATACGTGTAACAGGCCTCCGGGCCTGGATTACATAAATTATACATGGGCCCAAGCCCAACAAGACAATCGCAAAGCACAATAGGCCAAAGCTAAGCCCAGTCCCGTGCTGGCACGGCCTGGGAGAAATAAGACGGACGTGATAGGCCTTCCGCGGACCAAGCAACATCCGCAGAAGAGGACCCACGTCCGTAAAACACGATTACTGCGGACCCTTATCCGATAAGGGTCCCACTTTGGCCCACTAACAGAAATAAGCGAAATATTAGGAAAACCTAATATTTGGCTCACCTATAAAAAGGGGTACCCTGACACCTCACAAGGTATGATTTTATGACCACATTCTATACACATACATACTCTTACATTCTCTGACAAATCATGAATACTTACTCTTACGCCGGAGTCTAATCGTGGGGTCCGTCCCCACGATAAGGCTAACGGTTTATCTTTATTTGTGCAGGAAATCATCATCATCACTTGATTTAGTACAAGACCACGTCCATTGACCCAACCCAAAAACCTTTTAGATCCATTCTTTTAACTCATAATATTTTTTGTACTAACAAGGTATGTTTGGTAGTAGTTAGCAGGAGCAGTAAGCAGTAGCAGTAGTAGCAGTAGCAGAAGCAGTTTGTTATATAAAACCGTTTGGTTGCATAGCATTAGCTATAATTATAAATGGTTAAATGCCGTAAATAGACATATAAACAATACACATTAATTAATAGATAGAGGCATTATAGTAAATTTTATTCAAAAATGTTAATTTAATATTCTCAAAGCTAATATTAAATTTACTATAATTATAGCTAATTAGCAGTAGCAGTTGCAGTTAGCAGTTTAATTTATAAAAGTGTTTGGTAGAATAGATGTAACTATAATTTTAATGTGTAAAATGGTGTAATGCTAAATGCTAAACGCTAAATGCTAATTCAAAGAGCATTGAGAAATTAGCGTTTTTATAATTTTATAAATGCTAATTGCTTTCTTCCAAACGAACTTTATAATAATAATGTTAAATGCTAAATACTATTGCTAAAAAATACTCTCAAAAGCTGTCTACCAAACACACCCATAAAAAAGAGCATTTTGACCAAATCTTAAATGCTAAATGGTTTTTGCCAAACAAGCGTTGAAATATTAACGCTTAGAGCGAACAGTACCATAACTTGGGAGGGTGCGTTATGGTGATGTGGCCTGCATTATGGTGGCGTTATCATACCGCCCTTCCAAGTTAAGGGTGTAACATAATTAACAAAAAAATAAAAAAACGCTAAAATACTCTAAAATGCTTCAAAATGCTTGTTACCAAACACAGCCTTAACTAAGAGGCTTAAAAAGAGATCTAATTTTTTTATTAAGCCATTTGTTAATATATTTTAGGTTAAATTACACCGTTGGTCCCTATACTCACCCTCGTTTGCCCGTTTGGTTTCTAGATAATAGGGACTCTCATACGGGGTCTTTTTTGGCAATGTTGTTGCCCGTTTGGTCCCTGAAGCCGCGCCAGAGCACCACGCGTTATACTAACAACAGGGTTAATACCGTCTCGTTATCTTGGCCACGTCACCCTTTCACTGAATGGTACAATCGTCTTTTAAAGTTAAAATTGCACCGTTGGTCTCTGACATAGTTAATACAGTAATTTTTACTGTTTAATTTTTTTATTTTTTTTTTTCGATTGCCACGGTTGGGTGGGGTCCTGTGAGGTGTCTTTTTCTTTCTTCTTCCCCATTTCCTTCCTCCCTTCCCACACCAATCCCCACCAATAATCTCATTTCAAACCCACACATTTTTTTCCAAACCCAGAACCAAACATATACCTTAATCTATGTTCATCTACAATCCCTGAACATCCTAAAAAGAAACAAAACAAGGACAACATACAACATCATAAATCAAAACACATTGATATAAAAGAACTTAAGTTTTGGGCCAATTAGATATACTAGTAACAACTTTCAAACAGATATATATACAACCATAAGATATAAAAGAAAGTACATTACATTCAACATCAACAAAAAACAAAAAATCACTAAACTAACTACTCTTTTAACCTATAAACACCTAATCATTTTATTCTATTTTAAGATTATTATAGTAAAGAGGGAGCCACCGTAAAACCTTCCTTCCAATGGATACACCTAAGCCATGAGTTTTAAACCAACACTTCGTCTCAAAGCAGCAAGCTTATATTCCTCGGATTCTCTCTAAGCAATAAGTTTGTTTTTCAAACAATCCCAACACCCCACACAGCTCCCAAAGCCTCCATTTCAATTAAAGTCATTAATCAATGCACAACAAAAACAAACGGCCCTTAAGCGCCACACGCCAACGCCTACACGCCTTCATCCTCAAACAAGTCATCACAAATACATAACAAAGAGACAAACGATCACGAAGAAAATTTAGAAAACCCTTCATCTTTTTCTTTATTTCTTCGGTTCTTCTTTTTTTCTTTTTCTTGTCTTTTTCTCGCATTCTCTTGAACAAAAGACCAGAAACCGCATTACGTCTAACTGTAAACTCTGTAACGGGTAATACCTCCATAATTCACAGATCAATTCCAAAAAACAATCGAAAGTGGCCATTTAATAAATTTATAAATAATACAAATATAAAGAAAGATGTGATCATTAAGAAGAAAGAGTTGGGATAATATAATAAATAATTAAACCAAAATATCAAATTTCGTATATAGAATCTGAAATGGTCATCAATTGCAAAGTAGCAAAACTGAAACGCCTTACGCTGCCATAACTACTGCATATAAACGATCATTTAAGGAAGTCTTAAAATTAAAAACAAATGACAAAAAAATTGCAAATGATTTCGTCCTTAGTTTTGTTTACCAAAATTTGCAATGAATGATCCTATCTATTATTTATGTCTTTTTTTTGTCCTTTCTTTTTCTTTTTTTTCCCATTCAAACAGTGTTGACCTCCTTGATTCCCTTGTGTTTCCCCTTTCCCACCCGAGAGACAAATATTTTAAAAATAAAAAAAAAAACTACTTTTCCACACATAACTTACAAACTACTAGCTAACTCATGTCCATATAATAAAATTCTCCGCTACCAAACCTGACTCTTCTTTTCTTCGTTAACCCTAATAAATAAATATATACCAAAACCGGACTCTTAACTCTCATCACCACCGACTTCTTAAACCCAACAAACCCTAGATCAAAGTTCATATCGATGGCATATCCCTAGAAATCTATGGACTTTAATAAGTTTGCAGTAAAATGACGAATGAACGGATTATGTTTTTAAAAAATGGATCGATTATATGTTTTTAAAATTATACTTAACACAAACAAAGTTTAACAACAAACACAAAAGCAAAACAAAGCAAAATTGAATATGGGAGTAACCTATACTACCACAGGCATGGGTTCAATGATGCTGTATAGATGATGGACATAATACTCGATGATTTTATTATTATTTAAAAAGAAAGTAAGGGTGAGAGAAACAAAAAACAACTGTGAAAGGTAATGTACAAATGGAATGTATTAATCTCTTGCAATGTTGTTGTTGCTGAATCTTTTTATTTCACATTAACCACCATTTTTGTGCCACTATTTTATGCCTTTTGCCCACAATTTAATTTCTCTCCAACTATTGTTTTCTTAATATGTTATTTTAACCAATAACAAATAAAACCCAAAATTAAAAAATTTATTATACACAAAACTAATATTTATTAAATTATTTAATTAAAAAAAAAAATTTAAAAATTATTTAATAAAAAACAATTTAAATTAATTAATAAATAATTTAAATTATTAAAAGTTATTTAATTTTATACTAAAATATATTAAATATAAAAATACCCATCATTTTATGGTTGTGGTGTGTAGTTGTGCTTGTATATAGTATTGTTGTTGAGTGGTTTAATCACAACACACAAATGACGCAGCCCCCCCGCCCCGCCCCCCTTACCCCATCACACCCCCTAAAACCTCCATAACATATAGAACAGTCCACCCTCTGGCAAGTAGATCCCGAAGTCCCCCCACCACCCCCAGGCCCCAGACTGACACATCCACTATCAACAGTGTCCCCGCTCACCAGAATACCAGGAAAGAGTAAGAACTTTTGAGCATATTAGCATAGGTATTAAACTGTAGGGAGGGTAATTTACTTTATATAGTAAATTGGTAGACCTAGTTTACTCCTTATACCCTAAAGTTTTAAGGAAATAATTTCTTTCATATCCAAACACCTCTTCAAGTTTAAGGTACCTAATGCAATAAGTTGAAATTGCACCAATTACCTAGGAAACTAAGTTTAAGGAAACAAATAATTTAATCAAACCACCCCTTTAAGGTAAAGTATCTTATGAATAAGCTGAATTGAACAATGTACATTTGGAAACTAAGTTTAGGAAACAAGCTGATTTCATTTAAACACCCCTTTAAGCTTAATGTACCTTAAGAAATAACCTGAATTAAAGTAATGTAGATTTGGAAACTAAGTTTGCCAATCATATCTTATTTAAAGAGGTCATAATTATTGAATCAGACACAAGCTATGATCATAAACCTTTGCAAGTTACCTATGCTGAAAGCTCTGATCATAGACCTTTTCAAGCTACCTCTGATGAAAGCTCTGACCGTAACCCTTTTCAAGCTACCTCTGATGAAAGCTCTGATCATAACACCTAGTTCAAGCTACCCCCCCCTCTGATGAAGCTCTGAACATAACCCATTTTTAAGTTATCTTTGATAAAGCTCTGATCATAATCCTTTTTAGTTAAGCTGTTTAGAATTTTTTGTATAACAGAACTTTAATTTTTGTTAGAGAATTAAGTTAGTTCCTGCTAGTTTAACATAGCATAGTACTGGTAGAAGTATTACGTAGTTCTAGGTACTGGTAGTGTTAATCGTTAATACGGCTTATGTAATAAGTTAAGTCAGCTCACCTAATGCAGAAATTATTAGAGTTAAAAGATATCCTGAGAAATCTTAGAAAGGCTAGGCATTATCCTTTATAAGCGTTTTGTAAGACCATTAGGTTTCCCTTATCTATAAAAGGAACCCTATGGCATAGATAAGTAGATTATAGTTCTACCCAAGATCTATAGAGATCAACATAGTATCATAGTTTTTGTAATCTGAAAACTTAAGGCGAGATTCAAAGCTTAATATAAAAGTCTTTTGTGATATTCAATATTGTTCTTTTAGCAATAATGCTTTAGATATCCGCATAATCAGATAGTGTTCCTTCTAGTGTTTTCAATATTGTTGCGTTAGAATTATCTAAAAGAGAAAACTCTTTGCAAGCTGAAGGTTAAGATCTATTCAGTAAATCGATCCAACAAGTGGTATCAGAGCTTGTGTGGAAACTCTGAATAAGAAGAACTTCATTGTTTGAAGCAGATCTATAATCAAACCTGTAAGATGGCCCATCTCCTCTTCAAGCTCATCAAGTTCTTCTTCTGACAATAAGTAACAAAACTGTCTAACAATGTCTTGATTCATTTAAAACTCTTCAAAAGAACTATGATACTGAAAGAGAAAAACATAACAAAGCAAAACTAGAAGTCAGGGGTTATGAGATAACCTTAGAGCACTAGAATCTAGGATTCTTGAACATGAAAAGAATGAATTGGCTTGGGGTGAGAAATATGAATTTCAAAACTATGAGCTTAAATGTAGAGAAATAAAAATTAACAACTTACATCTGGAATTAAAGAGAGTTGTTAAGGAAAGAGATGAGTTAAAAGATAAGATTGCAAAATGGGAAGAATCATCCAAGAATCTTGATAAAATACTTAACAGTCAAATGAGTGCTAGAGATAAAACTGGTTTAGGATATAGCATACAATTGAATGAATTAAGTAGCAATCATGAAACTGATAGTGAGAATAGTTTTAGTGTTTTTGATGGCAGATCTAGTGATGAAAAGTCCACACTAGGTAATGATAGGTCTTCCAAAGCAGATGGGTATAACCTGTTCCCCCTCCTATAACAGGGAACTTCTTAACCCCAATAGCTGACATATCATTTGTAGGGTTAGATGAATATGCCATTAGGAATAAAATCATTGAGTCACAAACAACTGAGCTTAATACTAAAACAAGTGAGACTGCAGGTAAAACAAATGATGCAAATACGGAAAAGCCTAAGTCAGTCAGTTAATCAGTTGTGTCTAATCGTAAGATTAACAGAGATAGTGTTATCATTGAGGATTGGAACTCAGATGATGAGGAAGAAGGGTATGAAATGCAAACAGTTAGACCTGAGACTCAAACAGTTAAGACTAGAGATGATAAAAGTGGTCAAACTTCTAAGAAACAAGGAATTGGTTTTAAGAAAATAAAAGCTTGTTTTGTTTGTAAAGTACTGACCATTTGATCAAAGACTGTAATTTCTATGACAAAAAGAGTCAAGAGCCTAAGCTAAAAAATGTGGTTAATACTGGTCAAAGGAAGGGCAAACCATTATGGGATAATACCAAAAGGGTTAATCATCAAAACTTTTCAAAATACCCACATTTAAGTAAGACTTTTATCCCATCAGGAGTACTAACAAGAACATGATTTGTTAGTACTGCTAGGCCTGTTTGTACTGCTAGGCCAAGTATTAGTACTGCTAGGCCAAGTATTAGTACTGCTAGGCCAAGTATTAGTACTGCTAGGCCTGTTTGTACTGCTAGGCCAAGTATTAGTACTGCTAGGCCTGTTTATGCTTCTAGACCCATTTACCCAAGAATGGACAATGTAAGACCAAGAGGCTCATGTTCACCTATCAAGAGGTCTTACTACACAAAACCAGCCTTTAGACCCAAAGACTTAAAACAAGATGTTAAAACTTTTAGGGTTAAAAATATGACTACTGCTGGGAAAAGAGCAGTAGTTAATACTGGTAAGGGTAAGCTGGATACTGACCTTAAAAAGTCAAGATGGGTTTGGAGGCCTAAGGGAAATTACCTGGATCATGTGTCCAAAGACAGTGGATCATTCATGCTCAAGAAGGTTGAGTATGTTGACCCAAAAGGGATTTCCAAGTCTGTAATGACTTGGATCCCTAAGAGATACTAATTCTCTTACTTTTTGTGCAGGGCACATCCTGAATCTTGTGTACAGGATCATAGGGTGGTGGATAGTGGTTGCTCTAGCCATATGACTGGCAACAAAGCTTATCTTTCAGACTATGAAGATTTTCAATGGAGGTCTTTTGTGGCTTTTGTAAGGCATGCCCAAAGGAGTAAAATAACGTAAATAGTAAAATTCAAAACTGCTAATTTAGACTTTGATGATGTTTTATATTGTAGATAGAACTTAAGAGTTTAAACCTTTTCTTTGACTCAACAAATGTGTGGACAATAAAGATAGTGTCCTATTTTACTGAGATGAATGCCTTATCTATCTCCGCTAGCTATTAAGCTTCCTGGATGAAATCAAGTTGTACTTAGAGCACCTAGAAAAGGAAGATTTACAGCTTAGATTTAAAGAACATTGTTCCTTCTGATTATAATTGTTTATAATGCAAATAGCAAACAGCAGAATGCTAAATTATGCCAACAGGATATTAGGTCATGTAAATTTCACAAAAATAAAAATAAACTTGTTAAAGGTCACCTAGTTTCAAAGAGGTTATACCATACAAAACAGTTTTTGTGAATGACCACACTGTGTTGCCATGAAAGAAGGGTAAGCAACACAAGGCCTCCTGTAGAGGCCCAAGTTAGAAAGAATTCATCAGAAAGCCCATAAGACTTACCTTTATATGGACTTTATTATAGACCTGTCTTTGTAGAAAGTATTAACAAGAAAAGGTACTGCAAGAGGTTGTGACTGGATGCAGTATCAGCAGATTTAATATGGGGTATTTTTCTTAGCGAAGACCAAGGATAGAAACTCTGAAATTCCATTGTAATCTTATCATAAAGGCTTAGAAAAAACATTGAATCATAATTTAACATCATTAGATGTGATAATGAGGCAGCAGTATAAGGAATTAATGCTTAAAATGAATTAATGTGCTAAGAAAGGAATCAAAAGGGAGTTTAGTATAATCTAGTTACTCCATAGCATAATGTGTTTGTTAGAAAGGAAGAAAACGGACCCAAATTGAGGCAGGCTAGAACTATTTAGCAGACTCTCTTTAACCTATCCGCAATTTGGGTAAGAGGCAGTTAATACTGCTTGCTATGTACTGAATAGGGTATTAGTGACCAAACCTCAAAATAAGACACCTTATGAACTATTAATAGGTAAATCACCTAGTATTAGTTTTATGAGACCTTTTGGGTGCCCTTTGACTATTTTGAACACCTTAGATTTCCTTGGGGTAAATTGATTGAAAGTCAGATGAAGGTTATTTGCATGGAGTTACTCAATCCTCTAGTAAATGCCTTAGAGTATAACAACAAAAGGACAAAAGGGTATGAATATGAATTCTGCGACATTAATTTACTTGAAAATCCTAACCAAATGTACAGGAACAGGTCCTCCTAATTGATGTTAGATCATGGATTTATTCCTTCTTACAAAATCAATGAACTATGGTGTTCCGTAGTGTATAAAATCGGTTAATTGATGCAGGTACACAAGATTCTTATGTTGCAGGTTCATCAGGAAAAGATAAAGGACCTACTCAGGAATACATACTTCTTTCACTACAACCTCATAGAACAAGGATTCCAGTAAAGGATGTTGTTCAGGATGCACAAGAAAAACCTTTTGAAAATGCGCTTCTTAGACAAGGATGGCCAAGATTCATAGGATGCTGCTGAATAGAAGAACAACATCAGATGCATATAATGAAAAAAGATTGTGCAAGATGAACTTGAGATGAGGTTTACTCAAGAATTGTCTGCTAAAGCTATAATGATTTTTCAAGACTAAGCCGTTGAAAAAGAGAAAAGAGGAGAATTGCATCTCAAAAGAGAGGCACTCTATAGACTCGAAGCTAGGACCAGTACATAACCAACTAAGGTACTGAGATATGCCATCTGTTAGTACTCAATATAAGCATTTTGTTACTACTGATATAGATCATTTGTTAGTACTAGATAGGTCAAACACAACGACCAATGTTAGGCGTGCTGCTAGTACTGTCTACAGTGCAAATTCTGATAGAATCATCATTTGTTCGATCTTGGAGGCAAAATACATAATGATGCATCCTACTCACCCTAATGTTGATTAACACATTGATCCAAATATGTCTTGTCTTAGAAGATGCATCTGATATCCTCCAAGTGATGGAATATTTCAATGGAGCTTATGATGATGCGAAAAAGATGTGGTGCATAGGCCCCCCCCCTATGAGATATCAACAACATAGATAACATCATTGCTGTCATCCTATATTCCCACAACTCAGAATCATAAGGATCACATCCAAAAGGACAAATTCTAGGAAGATCCTCTGTATTAAGTGTAGAATACAACATATCTATTTGTACTAAAATTAAACCCAATAAAACCCAAAACAGGCACAAAAAATATGCTTGTATTTAAGTTTTGTGTGGCAAGTATGGGTCTAACAATAATCTACAAGAAAAACAATCAAAAACGAGGTTACAAGCACAGACACGATAATGTTAGAAGAATACAAAAAGAATCCAAGATTCAAAAAACCGAAGCCAAAAATCGTACTCAAAGTGGTCAAACAAAGTCAAGCTAATAAAAGACAAATCCAAAAAATATTTCACTTTTGCGTGCCTCAACACTCATAAATTTCAAAAATAGTCCCCATGCCCTTATTGGAGTCTCAAATAGCTTATTGGCCTGAATAAACCCTTTGAAACTACACCCGGATACCAAAAAGCCCAAAAGCCCATCCATTTAGCCCAAATCCTAGCCCACTTTCCTTTTCTATAAACTCCAGGGACCAAACTTGCACTTTCCCAAATTATTTTTATAACTTGATAATGGAGAAAAGAAAGTGAGGGGCGAATTGTGTCAACTACTCAAAGTTCCAACTGAATTACCCAACTCAGTTAAAAAAGAAAAAGGCGCCAATGCCCTAGTTACTGTTCATCGTCTTCTATGAATCACCACATGGGTAAAATCAAAGGGCAAGATCGTAAATTAACAGGGGTTAGATGGGTCAAATTCAAAGCTTGTTAACGACAATGATAGGGAGATTTCATCACATCAAAGGATTTGGAAGCTCACACTCAATTAAGGCCACGTCAGCCATGGTGAAAGCACAAATAATAGTGGGTTTTTGTGCTAAAACACTCACAAAAGAAGCACAAAGACATCCAAAAGGGAATGACACGCTGGCAATCTTCAGGTGTCCACCAATTTATAAAACGCTACAATTGCTTCTTCAAATGATTGAAAGAAATGAGTGGATATGATTGCATAGGGCATGAGCAGCAAGTTTGACGCTAAATCTTCTTCATCAGCACCTGATAAAATAGGCCTCACTCTCACCACACACACGTAGCTAAGGACTTAGTATTAGCTAATTTTCTTTTTAGGCATAATTTAGGCTTAAGATCCTTGAAAATTTTCTTAATGAAACCATCTTTATTATAATGAAATTTCAGTTGTTTTAATCTCTCTTAAGCTCTTTTACCTAATCTCATAAGCGTTCACTTTTTCATAATAAATAAGCTTAGATCAAGTAAGCTTCTCAATAAGCCCTTTTCAGTCTATAAGCTGAAATTGGGTTTAACTAACTTAATCCTACTTAAACCTTAAATCAGCTTAATATCTTACCTAATTACCTTTGTAAATGAATGAGGATAACTCTTGGAAGTTGTTCGGCCATGGAGGACCAAATGACTTACCCTATTTCTATCTAATAAGCTAGGGAGCTTGTAGCTGCTCTTAATTGAGTCCTCTTGTTTAGCTAGAGGATCAAGTAAGTTCTCTTTAAATTCCTTAAGTTTTAAAGCTTTTAGTAATAGTATTATATGACTTCTATATTAATTTACCTAATTGCTTTGTTCATTTGCTTTTCCTATTAGCCTATGTGTCCTATTTGTTTTACGTAATCTAAGCTTATTAAGTGGAATTTAGTCATTTTTGTCCTTTAGAATTATAGAATTTAGATTTATGTTATTCAGACGTTCTAAAGCTTAGCTGTCAATAAAAAGCTTTAAAAACCAAAATATTAGTAATAGTTATTAATCTTAGGAGATTTTGGACTTAATCAAGTAGTTAGATTGTTTTTTAATCAAGTAGTTTTATAAGCTCGTAGGTTATCTGGTATTACAGTTTCTAATAGGTAGATTCATTTAAAAAGCTTCTTATCAAATTAATGTCAAACGATTTTTGGCACAAGCTTGTGGTTGACCAGCAAAAGTCAGACTAGAGTTTGATCAAATACAGTTGAAGTTAGTTGTGTTTTTAGCTTAATATCAATAGGGAATTTATTTTTAGAGCGTTAGATTTTAAAAATGAATAAAGATTGAGCTTGTTTTTTTCCTTCTTTAGCACCAGTGCATTGTTAACCTTTGTTAAAATTACTTGTGAAATATTGGTTCAAGTGTTCTCTTAGGTTTCTGAGATTTGTCTCTTTCATGTGTCTATACACCCTAAGTGAGTTGTGTCCCATGTGCCAGGATTACAACTTTGTATGCTGCATTTGTGGTCTTTTACACTTTACCAAAGTGCATCATCAGAGAACCGTTATTATTCCTGCTTGTCCACTTTTGGTTTCCTTGATTAATTAGGAAATTATAGGATTTAAGGATTTAATTTTCTAGTAGGGCTATATCATGGTGTAGCTTGAATCTAAATTAGATCATAGTTATCAATATTACACTTATTTCATAGCTTATTTCATGCATTAAAATCTACTTTAAATGCAGTTGTAAACAAACCATAAAACTAGGTAAATACTTAGTTGTCATAAATCTAATTCTACTTAAGATTATAGTTTTTATAGCTTAAATAGATAGATTATAAGTAGCTTAATTAGTGTTCAGAAGCTTATAGTCTAGTTTTGTCTTTTGAGCTTAATAGCTTATTGAGATTTTGTGCTTAATACCTTATTTTATGAGTTAGCTTGTTTCATGCTCATTTTTACAGCTGAATAAAAATAGTTTCCGGGCCCCCTATCCCACTCGTACCCCCCCCTCCCCGCCCCCCCCACCCCCACCCACCCCTCCAGCTATCTTTTCTTTTCTTAATTAGCTTAAGCATCTTATTATCTTCCTAGAACACACTTTTTCTTATATTCAAAATGACTTAATTGACTTTTTACAAGTTAAAAAGCAAAAGTGAGCTAACTCACTTGGTTTTTCTATAATCAAGACTTATAAATAATTATATATTGAGCTTATCTTTGAGTTTCAGCCCTATAGCCTTTGTATTAATTTTGTTCCACCGTAGCTTATTAATCAACTTTGCTCTTTTTAAGGTTTATGCTAAAAAGCACTGTTTTTTAAAACTTCTCATATTATTGGGCTTATTAGGACTAAGGGTGAAAATCGGGTTGGGCCTCTCCAGGGGGTTTGTTTGTGTAAATTTCCTAAAGTTTCATTTGTGTCCTGTGTAGTCCCTACGCTTCACATTAGTCGTTACTAGTTAAATCTTTTTTATTTTTATTAACAATTTAGGTGAGATTTTTCAATTAGATTAAATTAATCCTTTATTAAAGAAAAAAGTTAAAAATTAAGGCTTTTATTTTTTATAAATTTCTACACATTTTCTTTATTTAGTGTAATTTTTATAAAATTTTTAGGTTTTTTTTTTTTAGCTATTTTTTTATTTTTAAGTTTTTAATAGGATTAAATCTCAGAAAAATACAAAAAAAAATAGTTTTTAGTTTTAGATTCAATAGCTTTATTTTTATATTAGGAAAATTTATTTTTACCCTTTTTTTAAAATTTTATTTTTACTTTTAAAGCTTCTTAATTTTAATATTAAAAATAGGATTTTATTTTTTTAAATAGTTAAAAATGTTTTTCTTTTTCCTAAAACTTTCTTTTGTCTTATTTTAGATTTAGAAAATTAGTTTACATTTTTAGGACTTAATTTTAATTTACTTGTTTTATTATCGCGTTTTATTTGTTTCCCGTCTACCTTTTTTTTAACAGATGTTTAAAATGCCTTGGGAAATTTCCAAATTTAATTGTTGCCTTTTTGAGTTTAGTAGATAGTAGATCTATCAAAAATTAAATCGTTTGCTTCATTCCAAATAGAAACCACGCTTAAACGAGTTTCCAAATTTCACTTTCGGATGGGAAACGACTCGGGTTAGTTCATAGTGCCCGGTTTAATATTCTATTATATATTATATTAATAATATATTTGAGAAGTGAAATTTCCTTAGGGATTTTCTTCTAATTTCTCTTTTTAAAGTTTAATTTTATATATATTTTAGGGTTATATAAAACTAGCTATCAATTTTTTGTGCGCCGCTGCCGGGACTAGGTTTAAGATTTCATAACGATTTGTTGTGTTTGTTGATTTGGTTTGAAGATCCTTTCACCCTTGAAAGTTTCATTCTTGTTTTATAATTAAAAAATCCAAAAAAATCATAAAATAAAAAAATAAAAAATATTTTCCTTTTCTTTTTAGTATACGTAAAAGATAAAAAAAATAGAAAAATCAAAAATATAAAAAAATCCTTCTTTTTAATTAAGAAATAAAAGTCACCAATTGGTAAAAATACCAATATAATACTCTCAACGGAGGTATTATCATTTTAATTTCCGGTGAACTTGTTGGTTCCCAAATCAAACTAAAGATTTAACACTTGCCATTTGTGTCTCTACGAAGTACGGCTCACCTTGAAAAGCAATTTTCAAGAGCTACCGTGAAGTAGATGATTATTTGGTTTAAGTCTCTTCCGTGAAACCGTTAAAATTCATTGTTAAAAAAGAAAAAAATATATAAAAAAATAAAAAAAATTAGTGTAAAGTCTTGCTTTTTTATTTTTAGTTTTTCCTTTTTATGCGCAACATGTCGTATATCGCGAATCTCGAAGGGAACTTCGACAGACAACAAACTCTTAACCGGTTGTAGTTAGAAAATTTTGATTTAGAAGAAACCAATTGTTCCGATCATAACATTGTTGCAATGGCCGACAATCGTTAACGATCGCCAAATGTTACAAGCACGCCATCGTAGTGGATGAAGATGCTATAATTGTTTCCACCGATCAATGCTAAACAATTTCGAGCTTAAACAACCTTAATCATTCTTGTGGCAAATAGAAAAGTT
Organism: Tanacetum coccineum; assembly: GCA_026074375.1. Lineage (NCBI taxonomy): Eukaryota > Viridiplantae > Streptophyta > Magnoliopsida > Asterales > Asteraceae > Tanacetum > Tanacetum coccineum. The sequence goes on from BQNB010034928.1 coordinate 34,483, forward strand.
TACACCGGTAGTCAAGACCCCCACAATCACACTTCGATTTTTTATACAAGGACACTCAAACGTTTAAGACACTCCCGAGTCTTCCAAACACTTCGATAAAGCTTTTGCGTTTCTCTCCTTTTTTCTCTTAGACGGAGAAGGCCCGAGATTGTTCGACAAAAGGAACCTCCAAATCAATCTCATGGGAAAGACCTTGTTTCACAAATTCATAAACCAATTCTTACCAACCATCAAAATCACTTATCCTTCAGAACAAAAATTCACCAATTTTTCCAAGACCAAAAAACAGAAACCTTCATTGAAGCAAGGTAAACGTTTTAAAAGACTCCTACAGTTAATGCCTCTACCATGGGCTCTCGGAAGCTACACCTAACTCGATACTTTTTACAATTCTTTGAATTCAATATGATCAAGATTCCTTAGATTCCCGCCTGCGGGTGGCAATTTTTAGACAAATGCCTCAAAGAAGGTTTAACGATTATTGAAAGCAAGTCAAAAGTTCGTTACTCCAGAAGTCGTGCTAGTGATTCAAGAGTGAGTACGGATGCTCCTCTTTCTACTTCTTCACCTTCTAATAATTCTTTCAATATGCAACAAATAGCCGCTTCTCTTGAGATTAAGATGACTATTAAAATGAAACAAATGATGAATGAAAAATTAAAGCTTTAGTTGTTACTACTTCCCGCACCTCCTCAAAGCGGTTGAGATATTTGTTGACGTGTGGAATTGCTTCACAATTAAACCATTGTCCGGTTAACTCGTGGTGGAAACGATTTCCCTTTTCATGACAACATCAACATTTAACAAACCGCGGAAAATGCCCGTTAGGCAAATTTCTTCAAAGAAACCACCATCCTATTTGGCAATTCTAATGAAACCATCGGGTTGCAATCAACAAATGTTCAAAACAACCAAAACCTATCAAGGAACCAATTCTAATCTGGCAAAACCAAAACCGTGGAACAAATTTTTACCAAAATTCGTCCAAACAACCAAAATCAAGAGTTTAATTCAAGCCCCACCATACCAAACCAACCAACAAATCAACCTTTGATTAATCAAGGCTTATAACCTCCCGTTTCCACACACAAGTTCGAAGGGAGTGTCCAAAACGGATTAGAAATTATCTAAAGCAAATTGATGCGAATAGAATTAAACTGCAAATGAAGTTGGACTAATTTTCAAAGTAACCAAAATGATTTTCAAATGAGTTTACAATATTCTTCAAAAGACCACAAGATGATTTACAGAAAAATGATGCTCATTTCATGCATAAGTTATCACACCAATCAACCTTCAGTTCAAGTGTACTTTACCAAGGCAATACCATTCCAAATCCTAGGAAATAAGCCAAGGCAAAGTTACACTCGTAGTGGTTTTCATACTAATTTACCAATTCCGATTCCCACCGCCAGTGGGTGGAAAAAAAAAGTAAGGTGAACATAGGATAACGGAGCTACCGAGCATCCGAAGACACCCAACCTCCCCATTGTCCAAGAACAAACCAAAAGACAAAGAACCAATCAAAGAACCATCTATTTCATGCTTAACAAAAGCCAAACCTAATTTACCCTACCCATCGAAGACTCAACAAACAAAAGATTCATGAAAATAGATACATTCTTGTCTTCAAAGTTTAAGGAAATCTTTCGAAACCTTCATTTGATATTATTTGCGGATGCTCTCATTCATATGCCAAAATTTGTGTCGATGTTTAAAAAGATGTTAAAAATTAACAAAGACAAGTTAATTGAGTTAACCAAAATAGTCGTTGAATGAAAATTGGAGTGCGGGTTTGTCCTAAAAAAGGCTAAAAAGCTTCCAGAAAAGCTAGGTGACCCCGGTCGATTTCTCATTCCATGTGATTTTTCAGAGTTCGATAGTTACTTAGCCCTTGCCGATTTAGGTGCTAGTATCAATCTCATGCCTTTATCCATTTGGAAAAAGCTTCAACTCTCAGGCCTAACCGAAACAAAAATGGTATTAGAATTAGCCGACCGTACAATTTCCAAACCAACCGGTGTAGCTGAAAATGTTTTTGTCAAAGTAGGGAAGTTTTACTTTCCTGCCGACTTCGTTTTGCTTGATTTTATAGCCAATCCTCGAGTACCGTTAATACTCGGGCGACCCTTTCTTAGGACGGCTCATGCTTTAATCGATGTTTACGAAGGAGAGATTACTCTTAGGAATGATGATCAATCGTTAACCCTTAAATGTGGTGATGCACCTTCCATTTCATACAACAATCTCGAATCATTGAAGAAAGTTGATCTAATCGATGCTACTTGTGAAGAGTACTCACAAGAAGTACTTGGATTTTCCGATTCCGTTGCTTACAACAATCCCTCCCCAACGCTTACTCCATTTGGTGAAAGTGATTTTCTACTCTTTGATCCGATTGTTTCTACTTCATCTCCAACGCTTACTCCGTTTGGTGAAAGTGATTTTTTACTCTTTGAGGAAGCCGGTCTTATCGATTAACGTTTATCTTTGCATACTTCATAAACGACTTAGATTTTCGTAGAAACCCGACTTTAAACATTGAGGACAATGTTTCGTTTTAGTTTGTGAAGGGAATCTATCGATTTTATATTGCTATTGCTTTATTGGTTTTGTTTCTCACTACCCGTGTTTCCCACAAAAATAGCAAAATTTTTAATTTTAGTCATATATATGTGTGTATATATATATATATATATATATATATATATATATATATATATATATCATAAAAAAAAAGTGTTGACATAAAATATAGGTTTTCCGTTGGTAAGAATAAGAAGTAATTTTTGACCCGATCGTACGTGTACAGTTCTAGCTTTCTCCCTTAACAATTAATGATGATAGTTTGTGCTAGTCTCATGTAGACTTTAAACATGCTAAACTTGAATCATTATAGTAAATGCTAGTCTTTGGTGCATTACATCTCAAGTGATTTTTAATATGTCCTAAGTTATTTTATAAAGCTAAGTGGTTCGCGAATTCTTTTCTTAGAGATTTTCAAATTGCGAAAATAAGAAATGATAGTGTTATGTTTAATTCCATGAACATTAAACGTAGAATAGGTGGTTTTTCTTTCAAGCTCATATGTGTTAATTGTGGCTTTTCTCCATTAGCATGTTCACTCTATATAAATGTTTAATAAATAGAGTTTGTATGGTTTTTTTGGTTAATAATTAGCTATAGAAGTTTTTCTTTTAGTTCCTTTGTGATTAGGATGAGTACACATCAGGAATACATAATTAGGCAATTATATTATCAATAAAGGAAATTATTTTGGCTTATTTCGTAAAGAGCCTTAGGGTATATGGGATAAGTAGAATTCAATAATAATCCGAGACTGATAAAAGTTTGCGGTATCTTGCCGGCTCACAACCGATGTTACAGCCTTCTAAAAGGTCGAGGAAGTTACCGAAGTCGAAATATGTTTGCTACATCTTGTCGGTAGGCGAGGCCGAGTGTTGTACCTTCAAAGACTGAGGTATAAATAAGGTTGCTTAATTTTGTCTAGATTTGTGCCTTACAGAGCTTAAGGTTATATGGTGCAAATAAGATTGTTCCATTCGTGTTAAAGAGCTTAGGTAAAAGTATGAACATGAATGGTGCCTTGCTTAGTAGCCTAATAAAAAAGCCAATTTTGGTTTGCCTCGATGTGGAACTTTTAATCTTATAACATTTGATCTTTTGAAAAGGGCTAGGAGCTAATTATTGCAACTTTACCGTTACGCTTTATTTTTGGAATTAATAAGTATCGAAACAAGTCTTAAAGAGCCTTCGGGTATATGACTTAAGTAAAATCTTGAGATACAAACTTAGGATTTGCGGGAGGAAAAGTAAGTACACAATTAGTATTTATGAGTAGTGTTAGAGTCCCATGACTTGTAATTTAACAATGATCTTGTTTTTTAAGTCTTAGCAGGGAAAAGTGAAAAATCGGGATGATTAAGTTTATTCTTTGACACTTAATTATGCTTTTTGTTCAATGAACCGAAAAGTTTTACTAATGATTGTAATGAAAACAATCATATGTCAACACAAAAAAGTTGTAGTTAGGTAGATTTATTATCAAGAAAAATCAATAAAAAGAGAAAAAATCTTGAAATGGGGGTGTGTTGGGTTTCCACCACCGAATAGGGTGCGTTTGATTTCTATAACACCAAGGAGTGTGTGTGGTTTGTTAATAGCAGTTAGGGGAGTTCGTTTGGTTTTCTTTATAGAAACTGCGTTTGGGCTCAACAGAAAAACCAACCAGGGTGCGTTGGTTTGTGATAAGTGTAGAATACACATATCTATTTGCACCTAAAATAACCCAATTAAACCCAAAACAGACCAAAAATGGCAAAAATATGCTTGTATTTGTGTTTTGTGTGTGCAGGTACGAATATATCAAAAATCATAAGAAAACAGTCAAAAACGGGCAAGCACGGACACGAGAATCAGAAGAATACAAAAAGAAGCCAAGGATTCAAAACCGAAGCCAGAAAAGTCAAACCCGCAGTCAAATCCAGTCAAAGTGGTCAAACAAAGTCAACTAATAAAAGACAAATCCCAAAAATATTTCACTTTTGTCCCTCAACTCTCATAAATATTCAAAAATAGTCCCTCATCCCTTATTGGGCCTCAAAAAGCTTATTGGGCCTGAAAAACCCTTTGATACTACACCCGGATACCAAAAAGCCCAAAAGCCCATCCATTTAGCCCAAATCTTAGCCCACTTTCCTTTTCTATAAACTCCAGGGACCAAACTTGCACTTTCCCAAATTATTTTTATAACTAGATAATGGAGAAAAGAAAGTGAGGGGCGAATTGTGTCAACTACTCAAAGTTCCAACTGAATTACCCAACTCAGTTAAAAAAGAAAAAGGCGCCAATGCCCTAGTTACTGTTCATCGTCTTCTACGAATCACCACATGGGTAAAATCAAAGGGCAAACGTAAATCAAGGGGTTAGATGGTCAATTCAGAAGCTTGTTAACACAATGATAGGGAGATTTCAGTCAAATCAAAGGATTATGAAGCTCACACTCAATTAAGGCCACGTCAGCCATGGTGAAAGCACAAATAATAGTGGGTTTTTGTGCTAAAACACTCACAAAAGAAGCACAATGACATCCAAAAGGGAATGACACGCTGGCAATCTTCAGGTGTCCACACAATGATCAAACGGCCACAATTGCTTCTCAAATGATTGAAGAAATGAGTGGATATGATTGCTTAGGGCTTGAGCAGCAAGTTTGGACCTAGAAGCTTCTTTCAGCACCTATAAATAGGGCCTCACTCTTCACACACACACACACACACGTAGCTTAGGTCTTAGTTTTAGCTTAATTTCTTTTTAGCTTAATTTAGCTTTAAATCCTTGTAATTTTCTTAATGTAAACAAGCTTTATTATAATGAAATTTCAGTTGTTTTAATCTCTCTTAAGCTCTTTTACCTAATCTCATAAGCTTTCACTTTTTCCTATTAAATAAGCTAAGATCAATAAGCTCTCAATAAGCCCTTTTCAGTCTATAAGCTGAAATTGGGTTTAACTAGACTTAATCCTACTTAAACCTTAAATCAGCTTAATATCTTACCTTATTACCTTTGTAAATGAATGAGGAAAGCTCTTGGAAGTTGGTTGCAATGGAGGACCAAATGGACTTTACCCTAGCTTATCTAATAAGCTAGGGAGCTTGTAGCTGCTCTTAATTGAGTCCTCTTGTTTAGCTAGAGGATCAAGTAAGTTCTCTTTAAATTCCTTAAGTTTTAAAGCTTTTAGTAATAGTATTATTGCTTTCTATATTAGATTTGCCTAATTGCTTGTTCATTTGCTTATTCTATTTGCTTATTTGTCCTAATTTGTTTCTTATCTAGCTTATTAAGTGAATTTAGTCATTTGTCTTTAGATTATAGAATTTAGATTTTATTGTTATTCACTTCTGTCATAAAAGCTTAAAAAACCAAAAATATTAGTTAATAGTTATAGATCTTAGGATTTTGGCTTAATCAGTAGTTAAATTGTGTTTAATCAAGTAGTTATAAGCTCTAGGTTATCTGGTATTAAGTTTCTAATAGGTAGATTTCATTTTAAAAAGCTTTATCAAATCTGTCTATATGCTTAAGGAGTGTTTGGAATAAGCAAGTTTGACCACTAAAAGTCAACATAAATTGGGCAAAATACCTTAGTCAGCTGAGTTTTTCAAATTTAACAAGTTTTAAAAAGATTTCATAAGTTAGTTTGTGTTTTTAAAGTTATTATGGCTTATTATGATTCTCTCAGCACCAGGGTACCTTATGCCTATGTTATTGCTTGTGAAATTTTGATCCAAAGCCATTAAGGCTTGGATTTTGATTGAATTGTGTCTAAACATTCTTATTGAGTGTTTCTAAGTGCAGGTTTACCCTTTTGGTAACCTGCACTTCTTTGTTCTTGCTTGTGCAAAGTGTATCAGCAGGAACACTAGGTTCCTACTGTCACTTTTGTTTATAATTTTCAGCTAGATAGCATAGGATTTAGGAGCTCATATTTAGGTTTAAGTTAGTTTTAATATAGCTTAATATAGAATAATGCTTAGTTTTAATTCCCTAGCTTATTTTCTAGATTGCTTAAGCTGTTAAATTCACTAAAAAGAGTCAGTGAAAACTGATTAGTTTACTCAGCATAAATTGAGTAAATAAGCTGTTTTTAGACTTAATTTTAAGCCATCAGTTGTAGGAATTAGGATCTAATCTTTTTAAATTTCATAGTTTAGATATGGCTCATCTTAGTTTAAGGCTTATTTTTCATTTCCAATTAAGTTTACTATAGTACAAAGTTGTTTGAAAGTAGCTTAAACAGCCAAAAAGCCAAAAACAGTAGGTCACTTAAGTAGATTCTTAATTTGCTAATTTTAGCTTAATATACTAGTTTTTATGGCTTAATTAGATAGCTAATAAGTAGTTTAATAAGTTCCTTTAAGCTTATAGTCTAGTGTAGCTTTTTAAGAATTTTAGCTTAATTGATTTTTGTGCTAAATGGCTTATTTCATGAGTTTGCTTGATTCAAGATCAATTTCAGTTGCTTAAAAGTACTTCTAGCTTAGATTTCTTTGCATTTATAGATTAAGCATTTCATAAGCTCATTAAAACTCCTTTCCTTTTTTATTTTGAGCTTAAAATAAGTTTTTTAGAGCTTAATTAGTAAAAATCAAAGGAAGTAGCTAGTTTCTGTAAACAGCTACTTGATAAGCTTTTTAATTGTTTATCATACCAAAGTGCTTTTGTTAAAGTTACTCCCACCAGCTTGTTTTACTACTTTGCTCTTTTAAGTTTTTGATAATAAGCACTTTTCAAATCTCAACTTAATTCGGGCCTTATTGGACTTAGTTTGAAGTCGGGGTAGGACCTCAGGGGTTGGATTTGAAACATTTGGATTTAGGTGTTTGCTCAGTTAGCCCTCCGTTAGTTTGTCAATTGCACTGTTAGTCCTTCAAGGACTAATACTATTAGTCCTTCGTTAAGTTTTAGTTAGTTTAATTAATTTTAATTAGTAATTAGGGTTTATCTTTTAATTAGTTTAATTAAGGTTTTAATAAAAAGTAAAAATTAGGGCTTTTATTTTTATAAAATTTCTGCACACTTTCTTTATTTAGTGTAATTTTTATAAAATTTTTTAGGATTCTATTTTTAATAATTTTATTATTTTTATAGTTTTTAAGTAGTTTAAATTTTAGAAAAATCATATCTTTTAATCTAAAAAGCCAAAAATAGTAATTCCTTTTTCTTAAAATTTTCTTTTATCATAATTTAGGTTTAGAAACTTAATTTGAAATTTTAAAGTTTTAATTTAGTAGGTTTGCTTAATTGTCGCGTTTTAATTGTTCCCGTATTTGTTTAAATCATTAGTGCCTTTAATTTTCCATTTTAATTGTCATTTTTTTTATTTAGTAGTCATAGCTTATCAAATCATCTATTTTCTTATTCAAATCATAATCCGGACTTAAACGAGGTTTCAATTTCACTAGTCGTTGGGAAAACGACCCGTGTGATCATACTTATCCGGTTAAAATATACGTATTATATATTATATTATATATATTTTTGAGAGTGAATTTTCCTTAGGGAATTTTTTTTAATTGCTCTTTTAAAAGTATTATATTCTATATATATTTTACAAGTATATAAAACTACTATCACTCATCATTCAATCTAATTACCAAATTAGAATATGAACATGAAATCGAGACTAGGATTTATCTAGATCACGGAAATATCATTCAAATGATCATAGATATTTTTCCGTGTCTACATGTTAACCATCCTCGGTTATTACATGAAATCACAAAGTCGATTGCAAGACAACAAGAGTAGTCATCGAATTACAATTCACACTTGCAATGAAGATGTTCCATTGAGTTTAAAGTGTTTAAATGTTGTGTTACTAGCTATGGTCAAATTATACATGCTAAACTTAACACACTCTAAGTAGGATTTATGACTTATGAATTTCCATCTAGAAACTCATAGGTACACCAACTTGATAAGCAAGTCTTGGATGTCATTTCTGAAATCTCAAACCAAGAACCCTTGTAACTTATATAAGCTTATCCTAATAACCTAATTTCAACACCATCTCCCAAATAGTAGGAAAATGATCCTTGCCTAAATTTGGCACCTCCACTGATTGATGGATCCTTCGTCTTAGATTCATCGTTGATTTAGGTAAATTCACCCTATGGCATTAGATTTAAAACATCTTCTTGCTTAAAAATTCCAACGTACATGTAACTAACCTTTAGTAAATCATCATTATCTATACAAAGAAACATTCACAAGATCTATTGAGGTAAATAACCTTAATTGGATTTATTTTATAAAAGACATGCAAAGGTGCATTCTTTGGACACTCTCATTATAAAGCATTACACACTGTCACTCTTAAGCATGCTCCTATGTTCTAGATGACTCATTCTATTTTATACCTACAACAACTTGTTTGCTCTATCATTTAACCTTAAAATTCCACACTTTTTAATTAGGATTATGCGAACCAGAATTAAAGCATGTTAGTTAAGTCATGTTAGGCCCTCTATGAAAAGATAATACAAATTTTATCCTTGCTACACTTCATTAGGCAAATATAGGAATTCTATTTTGTCTAACATGAGAATGACTACTAGAGAATCTATTACACTAGAAATTCAATTTGACCTAACGGTTGAATTGCTTCCAAGAGTGAAGCCATAAAAATGGTCGTGTTTAGCCTGAATTGAGCACCACTGGTGATAGTCTCATATGCATTCTCTAATTTGATTAAATGGCTCTTCCTAAATATGCATAATGATAGTCTACATCGATATGACTTGTATTTCCATTAGGAGGTGAACACACAACAGTAGAAGTTAGGGTTTCCTTAGTTAATCTAAACTTACTTGCATTTCACATATGTGCTTTGAAGTTTAGTTGATAACGTGCTCCTATGTTAATGCAATTAAATGATTTCATGTTTATCTTAATGCTCTTCATTTATTTGCGTAGTGTGATGCATCGTCTGTTGTATATAATAGCGTTTGCCTTTTTCTCAGGCTAATTTAGATAACATATCTCTTAGTTTATCTAAATAACACATGCTCTTAAGTGCTAAATGCTAACATGTATTACATGATAATTGCATTTAAAATTATCACGTTTTGTATGCGTCATTTTACATGACTTACACATTAATTGTGCACCTACACTATGTTAGTTTAATGTATGACAATTAATATTTAAATGTCAATAGTCTTGCACATTAATCTTGTTGATATTTGTGTTGATGCATGCTTATATCTATATATCTTATGCTTCCAGATATATTTCATCACACTAGAATATTTCTCTTTGCGTCCGTGTCACTAATCTAAAAAGTCAAAAGAGTCATAAAACGGTTTTATATCTCCTAGAGTCTTCACTCATACATTCCCTTAATCATCATCTTTCTTTCTTCCAAATAATCCACTCTTTGTCACGGAAAGCTTAGATGCAAATCTAATACCCTTCCAAGTAGGTTTGACAACTTAAATATTTCATCCGAAAAATTCAAGTATCTTTAACTTGCAATCGCAAACGTTAAAGGTCATATCCGAAAATCCCCATTCAAGCCTTTTAACAACATTAGTTAAAACGCTCTCCATTTCTCTTCGACGAAAACATTCTTTTTCTTCGACAAAAACATTCTTTCTCTTCGATGAAACATTCTTTCTCTTTGACGAAAACACTCTTTGTCTTTCGATCACACCTCTTTCTTCTCACTCAACCACGCGTCTTCAACCATAGAGATGGCTAATCTCGTTCCTCCACTATTTCCGCTACCACTTTTAAGACAACCGTATTCCTCGTTGTGTGATTATTCTATGAACATTCTTAATGCTCGAGAAGAGCTACATAACTTTGTGAGTGTAGTTTATCGTACATTAACCACCATCCATCTTGACATTGTCAAGCTTGTCGCCTCCATCTTTGTTTGTTTTCTTTATTATTATTATTATTTTCACGTATGAAACACACCAAAGATACGTCACCATTTCCTTCGGGACAATGTCCAAAAGGAAACATCTCCATCAAAAAGGTGGCGTCTAAAGATAACATCGCCGACATCCTTTCTTTACCCATCAAGTGCTAATCAATAAATTATCTTCGTCTTGGTCTAGGAATGATAGAACACATTCCGTAAATCTTTCTCTTCCTTTCTACTAGTCTCGATTCTAGTCTATTCTCCATTCCGTGTCGTGACAACTTAATTACTTCATCCGAAGTACTTAAGAATTTTTAATTGGAAAAATGCAAATTAAAATGTCACTCCCTTCATAAAATTCATCAAAAACCAAGTACTCTCCTGTTGGCGGTCCGGCGGCCCCCAGAACTATTCTGGCGGCCCCCAGATATATTTGGGACCGCTGGTAATAGCTTGTAATACCATTTATTTTTTTAATTCCATAACCTAACACTTCCTCTCTTCTGCTACGAGTTGACGTCTACTCCACACCCAAACCTATACCCAATATCTCTCTATAGATCAATGGGTCATCCTCATATCCCAACACTCATAAGCATCGTTGCTTATGTTTTTAAGAGTCAAGTGAATTTCATAATGAAATGCGTCTCAATATCAAACACATTCCATACAATCAATAGACTTACAATCCATCACTTCACAATAAATCCCCTCACATACAAACCTTGGTATTCACATCTCGCATACATCTTATCTCAATTCTAATAGTCTCTTCTCTCCTATAGACGATTCTTCTCACTCCTAAATGTTTCTTCTCTCTTCTAATAAGTCTCCTCATCTCTAACGTTTCTTCTCACTTATAAACGTTTCTTCTCTCTTCTAATAGTCTTGTTACTATTAGAATTCCTCCTATATCCCTTGACAACTTAATTATTTCATCCAAAATATTTAAGTAATTTGCGAAATGCAAATGTCACTCCTTCACTAAACTTTCCACTTTTTAGAAAGTGAAGAACATAAAGAAGATATATAATCTTCAAGCGTTATTGAGTCACCACATTGTTGAGTCTCTCATTATTCTTCCACCATGAAAGAACTACCACCTCATTTTGCATCCCACTTTATTCCTCAACATTGTCAACCAACAAAACACCAAACAAACCTTTGAATTTCCAATCATCCACCTTTGTCTCAATAGGATCACTTGTACATCAATTGTTAGTGCAAATGATATATCAATCATTTCTGACAACCTCTTGTCAATACATTCCTTCTTTTGTCTCGCCATTCCTTCCACATTTTGTTTGGCTTTTGAAATCTTTTTCATTTTTATCCAAGAGCATATTGTCTCCATCCTCGTCTTATATTTCTTTTTATCCTTTTAAAGTATATATTTTGGCATATCTCGCCAAGATATTAAGTGTCACTGGTCTCCTTTTAAAAGGTCATCCTTATGATATTTGTGTGTCAACCAATAAATGAATCCCATTCTCGTTTATTAAAAGTCAGTTGAATTTTAGTCTTTAAACATACGTCTCAATTCCTTTTATTTCATCATTTAGGTTGTTGATTTTAAAATAATAATTTCATGTGTCTAGTTTTTAATTTTCTTTCAAAGTGTCATACTTTAGAACAATAACACCTAAAAGTGCATGTCTAGTTCCTCACTAATATCTTGCTATATATATATATATATGTGCACTTGTATACTAACTTTGTTTTGTAGCATACATCCATATCTTGATTCATTGGTGCCCCAAACAAAAGGGAGCATACACCGAGGGGGAACACTTGCAAGCGTTCTACACATATAAATTACATTGAACTTCTTGAGCATCGATGGTAATTTATTTGATCCATGGATCTATTAGAATCAATATACAAGGAATGTAATTATCATAAAGATGTAATGAGCAAGGGGGAGCTTGAAGATATGTGGGTAAATGGCATGGAGTTGGTTAAACCATGATGATAGAAGACTTCACTGGGATGATGCAAGCTCACCTTTATAGGAAGATAGGATTGGGGATTGTCAAATATGATGAATGGTTCATTCATACTCCAAATAATTCACCTCCTCCACTTTAAAATCATCCTCAATTTTAAGGTCCTCTTCTCATACCTTCGACTTATATATTTGAAGTATCTACTTTCTTTTCATTCCTTCTTGTTGGGAATAAAAAGTCTTCTTGATGTTGTTTGGAGTTACTACTCCTCTTATTGATGTTAATGCTGCTCTGTTAAAGTTAGTGCTGCTGGAGAATTTCAATGAAAATTATTCTAAGTGTTTAAGACTGTTGGTGAAGTTACAACTGCTAGTACAAAGTTACTACTGCTAGAGAAAGTTACTACTGCTAGACAAAGTTACTACTGCTAGTGTAAAGTTACTACTGCTAGTGCATATTAGTGCTGCTCAGAGACTTAGAAGAAAAACTGCTAAGTAGTTACTACTGCTAGTACAAAAGTTACTACTGTTAGTACAAAGTTAATGCTGCTAAAGGAGTTAATACTGCTAGTGAAGAAGTTAGTACTGCTGAGTTAGTTAGTACTGCTTATGTGATTTATATGAGTTATTTATGTAAAAGATATGTATAACTTATTTGTTTAAAAGATTTGATATACTTAGGAAAGTATTGTAAGCCGTTTAGGACTCCTTGGTGTATAAAAGGAGGTCCTAGGGCATAGAGATTGATGTACCACACCAAGATACACCAATACGAGTCAGTTTGATACGAGTCAGTTTGATACGAGTCATTCATAGAATTATCATAGCTTCAAGGTCTTTGTAACCCTAATACTTTGAGAGTATTCGTATTATTAATAATATTGGAGCTTTTGTTTGTTGAATTATATGTTCATATAATTACTGTTTCATTGATAGTTCTTCTTAATATTAAAGATTAGATTCCGCATAATCTTTAATACATTTAAACAAAGTTTCTACTATAGTTGTGTTAGATTTATCTAATATAACTAATCCTTATACAAGCTTAAGGAATTCAATCTATTGAAGTGGGATAAATACTTTTGGGTTTATTTTGATGAATAGATGTTATTTGTACAAGTTGATCGTTGTGAAAATTGATTTTTTGAAATGAAACGGATATATAAAGGGGTGTTTGGTTCGTCATATATAAAAAGGAAAAAGGGTTTTTGTAGTTTTGATGTTGTGGTCTTGATGGTTGAATAACATATGTTGCTAGATAGCTTATTTTTGATAGTAGCTTGTATAGCTTATTCAGGCTTATTTTTAAGCAATTTCATGGCTTATTTTTTGCTTAAATGCCACGTCCCTTTTCAAAATTACTAGGAAAGTGATTTTGACTATTTTTGTAATATGGCGTATGTTTGTGAACTATTTTTATAGCTTATGGTGGTAACCAAATGCGATATGTAGCTTATTAGCTTATGGTTAAGCTTAATATATGTATTGTGGAGCTTATGGACTCACGGCCCAATAAGTCTATTTAAGTCGTGGCTTAATGGGAGGGCTTATTGTGGTCCGGATTATTTTCTACTTATTAGTATGAGCTTATGTATAAAAATGGACCTTGGTTTTGGACTTGGATCGTACTTTGGACTTATAAATATCTTAATGGACCATGGTTGGGCCTTAAAGCCCAATAAGAGATATTTAGTCGTTATAAGACTTTTGACAGACTTTTGAAAGTGAAAATGTATTTACGAAGTGATATTGAATGATATTTTGGGAAAAACGTCTTAGTAAACGTTAAAGATTGAGATTTTGGAATTTTATCGAAAAGTATCGAATTGGTAAAAAGTGTTGAAATTAAGGTTTGAAACCTTAGAAAATGTTGTATGAACGTACGGGTCATGTCGAAATTTCGTAAAAAGTTTATACTTAGAAATTTTTCCTAAAAACATGATTTTTGATTTTAAATAGTAAAATATTATTTAATTATTTTATTTATTTAATAAATTTTCTAAAAGATGAAAAATATAATTTTTCTCGAAACTTCTCAAATATGTTATTATGAGTAAACGTTCCATTTTCAACTCTAATATGATTATTTTCGCGGTGACTAAGGTTACTGAATGGACTTATCGAGATATATTTATAATTATTAATTATAAATATTTACTTAAATTACTTATCTATTTTCTTTAAATAATAGACATATGTATTATGGAGTAATGGGATTGATATGATTGTTGGGATATGTCGTTAACCATCACACCACTAAATTGTTATGAGTAATTATACAATGAGTCTAAACTCTATGCATCAAACGTGAAGATTGTTTTAGGAATTAACGATTAAAATGGGAGATTAACTGGACTAGGTTATGTGAGAGCATCGTTGCATTTGCTTGTGTGATTGAGATTTGGTTGCTAAAGACTTGCTTGAGGTGAGTTCTCGTAGCCCCAATTTTCTACTATTTTACGTTGGGGGAAAATGATACTCAAATGTGTTTTGAACTGCTTTGAATTGAACTGTGCGAAATGTGGTTTTGTTTTTAGGACAAGATATGTGCTTATGACTGCTATGTGAATATTATGTGTTGCATGATTGTTTGGATCGGATGGGTATGCCCACCCAGTATTTGTGTGATTATTGGAGCGGATAGGTACGCCTACCCTAGTTTATGTGTGGTCCTGCCCCAATTTAGTGCTCCAGCTAGTAGGCCCTTTAGGTGCGTAAGTGACATATGGTGATTGACTAGTGGGGATGCTACGTCAGGGATTGTTTGCATATATATCCACTGTCATATTGCACTATTTTCCACTGTTTGAAATATTGGCACATCTTTTGGGTTTAAGGTCAAACCTACGAGCTCACCAACATTATTGTTGACGTTTTTGAGTATCATTTTCATGTGAAGTCTTGCTTGTTTATTTTATTTGGCTTTAGTATTTGGAAGTTTTGGTTTAAGTTTGGATTTTGGACCACTGTGCGGGCTATTGATTATTGTAAGAGATTTTAGATTTGATTGTGATTTGGGACATCACTCGAGGTTGTTCGAGGTTGATGGTTTTCGTAACACTTAAAGTTTATGCATTGTAGTTTACTTTATATTGTATCTTGTGTTATAATTGATCATTACGTTGCGCTCCCGAGTTTCCGCCATTGTCGGGGTGTGACCGTTACGCTTTCGTCAGGTTGATATACGAGTCGTAGATTCAAACTGTCCATGTAGTGAGTCTTCTCCTAGTCGCCATCGTCGTCAGTCATGATGAATGACGGTATGTTGTCCGTTTTCAAGATATCTTTTTCAATGTTTTTAAACATCTCCATTTTATGAGGCATCTTGAATACGATCTTTTCACCCTCTTTTTTCGAACATAACTGTTCCTTCGTCCATGTCGTAAACAAGTCCAGTCTCCTTTAGGTTATGGTCAATGACACTGGCGGTGTCTTCTAGCATAACAAAGTCGCATTCGTAAGTGAAGTTTCCTATGAAAACCTTCAATCCTTTAACCCTTCCTACGAAATTGATAGTTTTCTTATGTGTTGACGGTTTTTTTTCTTGATTTTAATCTTTCACTCATAATCCAGTTGTAGTTAAGTTTAGACATCACATTGATTGGTTACTATAGGTCAATGTAAGCTTGTTTCTTAAGGAATTGGCCTGCCATGCACTCGATCTTTATGCTGTCCATGTCTCCCGTTTTTATCTTAAAGCTAACCTATGGGGGTCGAGGGTTCTTTAGAATCCATTCGTGATATCTTAGCTCGTTAATTTTGGGGAACGTATCGAAGTATTTCGGGTCGTCTTCCTTTTCTTCTTCATTCTCTCCCTTGAGTTCCTCTTCACTTCCCTCCTCAACTTCTTCTTCTGCTTCAAAATTTATCTCATGATCTTTTCACTTGGTTGCACTAGGCTTCACATTCCCCTCTTCCTTAGCTTCATCTTTCTTGTTTAGAATAATTATTGAATTGATGAAATGAACGCGCTTTGGGGATGAGGAATTTCTATTTTGTTCTGCTAAGGATGATTGAGATAAGTATTTTGGGGAGAGTAACTTTTATAGGCTTTTGATTCCCTTGCTTCGAAGCTTGATATGTGAGAAATCACATATCCTTTTTATACCAAAAATGACCCTAAAATGATCAAATTGTGCAAATTATGCTTGTATATTGCTTGTTTTGTCATTTGTGATGTGTAGGTATGGATATTGCAAAAATCACAAGAAAACGGTCAAAACCGGACAAACACGAACACGAGAACGGATAGAGTGCACAAGAGTCGGGAATTTCTAGCAAATGTCAACAAAGTCAACCTTGGTCAACCATTGGTCAACCCATAAAAAGACAAAAAAAAATCGTAAATACCCAAAATATCCT
>BQNB010034929.1:10790-51242 GCA_026074375.1 Tanacetum coccineum
TATAACCTTAGATCTGATACCAATCTGTAACACCCCCAAATTAGGTTGCAACGGAATATGGGTTGGGGGTGGTACTTCATAGATCAATAGCACAAGATAAAATTCATTTAAAAACTGATATATTGGATTGAGCAAAGTGTTTGTTACATAAAGCCCGAAGCTTCACTAGTTCAAAATACGAATTACAAGATTCTAGTCCATAACAAATGTTTCCCAAAATGTAATGCAACCAAATATTTAATGCATGACTTCCAAAATAACGACCACCAATGTATCCCTTGTCATATACCTTATTGATCTCCTAAGAAAACATTGCTTAAAACGTCAACAATAATGTTGGTGAATTTATAGGTTTGTAAAATGTATAATGTAGGACCGCAATATTTTCCCCATGATAATGCAACAGATGCAAACATCATAAAGTGTGATTACGTTTCCCTAAGCTCATGACACTGAAGCTCGACATGGTATACGTTCGTTGTCTGGCAAACCGGCACAGTTTGTATGACTCACCCGAACGGGGATGTCAATCCTAAATAGATCTATTTATAACATTCGCGCTCACAACAGTAATTGAAAGTTCATGATAATGGGCTCAGAGGGTTATCGCTACTTAGGCAAACACGTAATCGTAATCTAAAATGTCCACTTGCTTCCAATTGTAAAACATGCATATGTTTCTCACCCCAAAACTTGTAAATCATTAAAATGTAAAACGTGGGGCTATGAACTCCTTGAGTAATGAATATCAGATTATATCACAGAAAATGTGTCACGATATAGACCGAATGCAACATAATCCAGTATAGGTCATATAAGTACTAAGAATTGTGATTAACTAATACCATATACAATTCTATATAGCTACATCACCATCTAATTGCGTTTGTGAAATCGTATTTATAAAGTAAAAACGTTTATAAATATTTCATTAGTAAAAACGACGTAACTTTATCGTTTTAAGCCTGTTTCTTACGTTTCTTATGTCCATGCTTTCGTGTTAAGACGAGTTATCATAATATTAAATTTTCAATATTTGAGTCCCCTGATGAACAGTGGTTTTTACTGTTCATGACAGTTTATAAATTTAGTTATCGTAAAACTCGTAAATGTAGTATTTTATTCGTTTTAACTCCGTTTTTAGTGATTCTTTCAAGTACGTCTTTGTTATTAAAAGTTCTATCATATTAATGATGTTTTTAAACTGTTCATGTCTGAGATGAACAGTAATTTTTATAAAATTGTTTTTATAAAAGTATTTATTATCGTAAACTCGCGAAATTTATAACTTCTTCGTTATTGATTGAAAAATTACGACTCTTATTGTTTTGAAATCCTAAAAATATGTGTGATCTGAGAAAAATAACCAACCTTATATATCATTAGTATTTTGTAACTTGTTTTTATAAAATTTCTTTTATAAACCCGTTTATTAACGTATAACTTGTAAACTACGTATCTTCTTCGTTATTAATCCGTTTTTCAAGTTCCTTACATGTCCGGAATCCTTGTGACATGTAGTATTTTATAAAATCATAAAATATATATGTTAAATTTGAATTTCAAACAGCCCACTTTGAAGTTTTTGGTAAAATGTGTTTAAAATTAGTTTTTATAACTTTCTAGCTTAACCACTTTGTTACAAGTCCATTACCATGCTTATTATCACATGTCTTACATTGCAAGGGTCCTTAAGTCCCTCATTGTCCAAAAAATGTCCAAGAATCACAAGATCCATATGTGTACATACTTATTTGTTCGTTAACTTTCATAAGTATACATTTTAGATAACTTGTTTATATAAGCTTTTTATACCTAAACCATACTTGTACATCACTTATACATCCATTATAACATGATATGAACATTCATATGACATATATAAAAGTTTACCAAATCAATAACAAGTGTAAAAATCCATTTTTACAAGTAAACAAGTTCTTAGATGGTGATTAACTACACAAACATTGTATATGCATAAAATCATGAAAATAAAGAGATTAAGAGTTTTAGGTAACCTTAATATGAAGTGTGGTGATGAACAACACAATCTAAACCCTAGTTTAGATGACAAACCCAAGCTTGCAATACCAAGAAAACCCTAGTTTTTCCAAAGAAACCCTAACTCCTTTTCTTGCTTAAACACTTGTAAAAGCTTAAACCAATCCTTCTAAACACCTTAGGTCATCTTAGAAATGATGTAGGAATGTGTGTAAATGTTGTAGATTAATTTTGGTATGGATTTGGTATGTTATTGGTGTTGGTCGTGGGTAAAGAGAGAGAACCAAGAGAGATGAGTTTGATTTTGATAAGTGAAAGGAGAGTGAGAGTTTATCTACTAGCATGCATGAGTTATAAGTATTATGAGCTAGTCAAAGACATGTTGAGGGTCTTATGGAAGGTCTTGGTCAAGTTCACAATTAGGAAAAGTCTTGAGAAAATATCTAAATGTTCCTAAAAGGCGAGATCATCCCATGAAATTTAAAGGAGGTGTTTTGTAGATAGTTTCTTTGTATCTATCTACCCACCATATCCGGTTTTATATGTATATATGTGATGTTATTTTGTAAATTTTTAGTATTGGATACAATTGTGGGTATTTGTTGAAGCGTAGAAAAGTTTTGGTGGTTCCGAGAATGCCTAAACGTATTTTATCGTGAAACGTAAACACTTTACACAACCAATAAAAATAAAATGAACAAAGTTGATAATTATCCTTGAAATAATTACTTAACACTTGCTTGATGTAAACATTTAATTGTTTGATATCCGTTTACATTGAACGATAATTTTTAGCTTACGCGATTTAACTTAACGATTACGATTTAAAAGCAAACGCGTAAAATACTAAAAATACATAGTGAATTTATTGACGTCATAAATGACCCTAAAACACGGGGTGTTATAATTTTCGTCAAGCTTATTTCTATATACCCATTTTGTTCCAATGATGGTCATATCCATAGGGTTTGGAACTAGTTCCCAAACATCATTTGAGATAAATTGATTTAATTCTTCTTGCATAGCAATTACTCAACTTTCATCCTTCAAAGCTTCATTTATATTTTTAGGGTCTTGGTTTATTAACCTCAATAGCTTCTTCTTCGACTAAATCATCATCCTCCAAAGGTGATGTTTTAGGCGGGGGAGGAGTTTCATCGAATGTCACATTTAAGGATTCTTTGACTTTCATTGTTTGTTTGTTGAGAATTATATAAGCTTTACTATTTTGCGAATATCCTAGGAAAACACCTTTGTACGACTTTAGTCGAATTTGGTGAGGTAATCTTTTATGTTAAGAATGAAGCATTTGCTTCCAAATACTTTGAAATAGTTAAGGTTTGGTTTTCTACCTTTCAACAACTCGTATGGGGTTTTTCCAAAAATATGTCTAATGGAAATTCTATTAATTATATAGGTTGATGTATCGACCGCGTTACACCAAAATTTTTGTGGAATGGATTGTTCATTTAACATAGTCCTACTCATTTCTTGTAGAGTGCGATTCTTTCTTTCTACTACCTCATTTGATTATGGAGTACGAGGAGCGGAGAAATTGTGAGAAATTCCATTTAGGTCACAATAGTTTCTGAATTATACCTCATTATCAAATTCCCAACCATGATCTGTTCTAATTGACACTATGGAACATCCTAATTTATTTTGAATCATTTTACTAAATATTTCAAATTTTTCAAAAGCTTCGGTTTTATTTCCTAAAAATCTAGTCCATGTAAATCGAGAATATTCATCTACAATTACTAAGGTATAACGATTTCCTCCATAACTCTGTATAGCGAAAAGGCCAAATAAGTCCATGTGTAATAATTATAAGCATCTAGTCGTCGATACTATATTTTTGGCTTTGTGACTAGCATGAGCTTGCTTTCTAATTTTGCAAGCGTCACAAAATGTCGGTCAAATTTAAGCTTAGGTAGATTTTTAACTAACTCCTTATATATTAAATATTGAATTAATTGCATGTTTGCATGACCTAGTCTCCTATGCCATAAGGTAGAATTTTCGTCTAAGGTTGCAAGACATATTTTATCTTCCGGCTTATTTCCTAGTTTCATCACATATAATCCTCTTTTTCTAATTCCTCTACCTATGACTTTTTCATCTTTAATTATTTCGCTATCATGTTCGGTAAATATTACTTTGAACTTATTATCACATATTTGACCAACACTTAGTAAGTTAAATTTTAAATTATCTACGTGCTCAAAATTTTCAATAATTAGGGAGTCATGAGAAATCATATCTTTGCCTATAATGTTACCACGCAAATTGCTTCTTAAAATAACGTTGTCTCCGTTATACGCTTTATATGTAAAAAATAACTTTCAGTTACTCGTCATGTGTTTTAAGCATCTACTATCTTTAATCCACTCGTCGGGCACCAAGTTTATTCCTAAGCATATCTCATTAGACGCTTGAGCTACCAAACAAGTTTTGTCTTTAGACTTTTCTTCTTCATCTTTGCCACTATCACTCCGCGCTCCTCCAATGAAAGCTCTTTGATTATTGTTTCTTGGCGACTTTGGACACTCTCCGATGAGATGATTTGGATCTCCACATCTAAAGCATTTTCTTTCACTTTTACCATTTTTTCGTCTCTACTTCTTTGCAATGACTTTCTTTCATCTCGTAGTTGTCTTACAAATCTTCCTCGTCTTTTAAAGAATTTCTTGAATTCTCTCACGGCCATGGCGTATTCTTAGTCTTCACTTTCGGAGGTCGAGCTATCTTCATCACTAGATTCCTTTTTAGCCTTCAAGGCAAGAGATCTACTTTGTTCTCTTTTGCCTTTGACCATTTCGGAGTTTTTCTTTACTATCACTTCATAAACATTCAAGTTTCCAATAAGTTCGTCGAGTGATAGTGATGTAAAATCTTTCGACTCTTCAATAGCTGTAACCTTTACGCGCCATTTAGGATGAAGTGTCCTAAGAAATTTTCTAACATAATTCTTGCTAGAAAAACCTTCATCAAGTGCTTTTAGACTAGTAATAATAGTGTTAAATCTAGCAAATCCATTATCTATCGATTCCTCTTTTGGAATCGTAAATTGTTCATATTTTTGAATAAGAAGATCTATTTTTTTTCTTTGACTTGATTATTACCTTGTTGAGTGATTAATAAAGTACCCCAAATTTCTTTTGCGGTTTTACACATAAAAATTCTTTCGTATTCTTTAGGTGGCAACGAATTATAAATAACCATTTTAGCTTCATTATTTTTAGCAAGTTTCTTTTTGAGATCATCGCTTTGTTTGTCAAATGGTATAATTTCATCCTTTTTAGTTTCGGGGTTATTTTAAACGAGAGGAAAATCACCATAGGTAATAATATGCCAAAGATCTAGATCTTTTGATTTGACATAAGTTTCGAATATATTTTTCCAATAAATAAATCCATCACTTTCAAATAGTTGTGGTATTTGCATAGATTGCCCTTCTAAATATTTTTCTGATTCCATAGATCGATTCTATTAGGATTCCATTTTATGTGATGACATGACGAAATTACCATAGTTTATCATACTACCATACGTAGGAACTAGAATAGGCATTTTAGTAAACTTATGTATTAGATGGTGGTATAAATACCCCTCCAAGACTTCCATAGAGGGGTTGAGACTCTTGTAACCTTCACATTTTCCATTCATTATACACACACTTGTTTCTCTCTCTACTCTCTCTCTCTAAACATGACTATTACATGGTTTGAGTCTTCCCGACCATCGGATCTATGATTCTTTGAATATGTAAATTGGTATCACGAGCCTTGGTTTCATTCTTGGGTCGGTTTATATGTTTGTGATCCGATTGGTTTTAAATCTGTCATAGTTTGTTTGATTCGTGGGCTGTCAGGTTATGAACAGCTTATTACAGCTTATTTCGTGGGCTTATTTATGAAAAAAAGACACGACTAGTTGTTTGTGTGTTGTTGTATGAATCTGTTGTTTCATAGCTTATTATTAGGAATGATAAAAAGTGACGATCTTATTGAGATCGAGTCTTGTAATAATTAGAAAAATAATATTGTGTAATAGGTTAGATGAAAGGTTCGTGACTAGAATAAGTCACGAAACCTGGCTAAATAGCCAAAGTCTAAAAGACAAGAGCACCTTGCTCATACTTGAAAAATGGGTATAAATACCCCATCACCTCCTCATTAGTGAGGTGTGTCTTCTAATCAATCTAATATCATTTCTCTAATCCTCCTCCTCCCTCCTTCTCTCTCTACTTTCTATCTTTCTCTCTCTAGAATAAACACACACACTACACCTAAACACACACTATATTGCTTATTGATCCTGAATTCAAGACCTTACAAGTGGTATCAGAGCTGCAGGAGCGATTTAGTGTGGTTTAGTAGTGCTTATTTCGACGGCTTATTTCGTTAACTTATTCCAGCAGCTTATTTTGAGCTTATTTTTTGCTTATTTCAAGCTTTTTCGGTCCTGATTATCTGCTGGGTGATTCTGTCTTTGTTCGTGTGCTTATTACTGAATTTGATTATTTTGGTGAGCTTAACTTGAGTCAAAACTGCTTATTTTTGGTCAAACAGTCAAATCAGTTTATCTTATGTTCATTTTACTAATCTCGGTTTGATCGAGATTGTATACTTACGGTTTTATCGTAAGTGTCGTGGCATAATTGATACAAATTAGCTTATTTTTAGCAGTTTTTTAAGTCAAAATCAGTAAAAGTTGTTACAAAAATCAAATTCAGTAAAAAGTTTGTTTCAACAACTTTGACTGGTCAAACTCAGTAGTGTAACTGATTTTTCAAACTTCTGATTTTCAAAATAAATTGATCGGTCAAAGTCGGTGTTACCGAGTTTGAAATTAAAGAAAAGAATAATATAATAGATCTCAGATTCGGTTTGTTTTTGTGTGCATCTTTAACAAATATTCAAGATCATTAAAATCTTCATTCCACACAAAACAACATCATCACAGATCCGATCCAAACCTTACAACACAAACTCGAAAACATAAACTCAGTTTCTAATTCGAAACAAATTTGAAATGACTCATTGTCGACTAGGTCTATAGATCTCAGATTTTTTTTTGTCCGCGTTTTGCAATAAAGGTGTAAACCATCAAAGATCTTTAACACAAAAAGAATCAATCATCACTGATCTGAAATCAACTCGAAACCAATTTTGACAAAATCAAAACATCAAAGATCTCAGATTTTTCTTGATTCGAGTTTTGCAAAAGATTCATAGATCATTAAAGATCTTAAACTCGATAAGAACCTTCTTCATAGATCCAAAAACATCAAACTCGGTTTTATCGAGATTGGAATCGAAAAAGTCAAAGAGAAACGGATCTCAGTTTCAATATTTTTATGTTTTCAAAGAATTTTTCATGATCTTCAACACAAAAGAGGTAAAATCATCACAGATCTAAACTCGAAACAAGATCAAACTTGGAACATTCATTTTTTGAATCAAAAGAAAAGACAATAATTAAAAACAAGAATCTCAGTATTTTCAACCTCAAGAGATTATTCATCACAGATTCAAACTCAAAAAGATTCGATCTCAGTTTTGGTTTCTCATATCTCTTGTGAGATTTAAAGAACAAGAAAGATATTCTCTTCATGAAAACTCTTATCATCACAGATCGAGTTTGAAATTTTCACTTCTTGTTTAATATTCGAAAATATAAGAAAAAAAACGAATTCAAGATTGTAGTCGTCCTTTCTTTGTTTCGATTATAAAAGAAAAACAGTAAGGTCAAAGAACTTTCAAGATCTCAGTAGGAGTTTATGTCATATCTCTTTAGTATTTCAAGATCTGCTAGGATCTTCTCATAAACCCATCTTCATCATAGATCAAAATTTTGAAGTCTCAACTTCACTTGTTAATTTTCGAAAGACAAAGAAAGTTTAAAACAAAACTATTTTAACTATCTTCTGTTTCGATTTGTGAAAACCACAAGAATTCAAAAGTGAAAATAAAAGTCCAAACCTTCCTGTGGCTTTGTTTCTGAAGTCGAATCTCTTGGTTCATATGTCGCGAGTTTGATAAGTGGGATTACAAAAATTTTGTTTTGTGTTTGTGCTTACTAATCAGAATTGTGGTTTGATAAGTGTATGTGTTGACTGAGTTTGTGTGACCAAGAAAGAAATGTGGCGTGTTATTATGTGTTAGGGTTAGAATTGAGTGTGAGTATTTTATATTTGCTCATTAGGGTTATAGGTTTTGGGCTTGATTCTTGTATTCTCGAATAACAGTTGGGCTGTCATAGTTTTTCTTTATCCAAAAGTCTAATGGGCTGGATTTTGAATTGAAAGAGGTTGGTAAAGTGGTGATTGAGTTGTGAGCTAAACGCCTAGACTGTATTAAGTATATTTGCGTTCGGTTTAAGATATCATTTGAGTTTGTGTTCGTAATTGATTTGGTTTGTGTGATAATGTGAATGAATTTTTGCGTTTGTGTTGAAAATTTATTGGGTTCGTCGTGATAAATAGGGAAAATGGGATCAAATGAGGAAATAAGACGCTTATCTCAAGAAGCTGAAAAACAACAAATATTTGCTCAAAAAGTCCAACAACAAAACATGACTTAGACTAGTCAGAGCCAAAAATTGATTCGTCAAATAGTATACATATATAAAATAACTCAAATGCAAATCTCAACCAAATGCCCTTAACCAAGGCAAAAGGTCAAAATCTACACAAAGAGATCTAAATATTTAGAATCATATAAAAAGATTCCGGAGTGATATTCCGGGTCGTTATGTCCCTAGAGGCGGTGCAATTGAAAGTGATCTGGTTTGATGAGATTGAATGATGGAGGAATATATGGATTGATGAAACACTGATATAATTACAACTAAAATTAATTAAATAAAACTTAATTTAATCTACGGGAAACAGATATAGGAAATGGGGATCTTAAAAACTACGGGAAACAAAATTAGTTATAGGGAAATCCTAAAATTAAATCTAAATTAAATACGGGGAACAGAATCAGGTATCGGGAAACCTAAATATTAAAAATTAAGAAAATAAATGATAAATTAAATTAAAAATCAAAATTAAATTCTAATTAACTTAATTTGAAAAATAAAGAAAAACTAGAAACTAATACGGAGGTCTAGTCTTGAATGTTAAAACGAAAAGAAATGGTCACCTCCCATTCAACAACCCAACTTTTACCCCCAGCTAAATTGAGATATAGATAGATATAAAGAGAGTTGAGCCTACACTAAATTTTATATTTTTTCCTAGACACTAAACATGACAAAGGAAAATGTTTATAATAATGAAAACATATTTTTTTTTATTTATCTTTTGGAATTTTTTTATATAAATTTTTAAAGATTAAAAAATTAATTAAAATAAGGGAAATATAGGTAAAAGACAAAAATATAAAAGTTATAAAAATTCTAAAAAAAAAAATTAAAATTAATAAAAAAAAGTTAACAATTCTTAAAATATAAAAATGCCCAAAAAGTTACGTTTATAATTAAAAGTATTTAACTAATTAAATTATTAACCTAATTTAATTATTTAAATTAAATAAAACTAAACTGTGGTTAATAACTGTTGATAAAAAAAGGACTAACAGGGAAAGGCACTAAGGACTAAAATAAATATAAGGAGGGGACCGGGAGGTAGGAAAACAATAAACTTGACAAGGGGACTAAACCAATGCTAACTATAAAAACAAAAATTACACAAATGATCCCTGAAGTGGACCCCGATTACAAAGTAGGTCCTAAGTGCTTATTTTACAAAAGCTATAAAAGCAAAGTTGTTAAGGGGCTTAAGGGGAGTAACTTTTGTAAAAGGGGCATAAGCTGAAGTGAACTAAATAAGCTAGAAATGTGAGCTTTTTGGGCTGACAGAACTTAATAAGCTTATGAGCTTATTTTACTTTCTTATTGGGATATAAGCTAACAAAATAAGCTACAACTATGGGGGACAGATAAATAGGGAGAGGGGAGTCCTAATTATAAAGTTTGTTTTCTTGAATAAGACTAAATTAAAGCTGAAAAGTACTTAAGCTATAATGATAGTTTTAAAAGAAAACAGAAAAAGGGCTACTTTGAGCCTAATTTAAGCTAACTAAATAAGCTAACTAACTAAAATAAGCTGCTAATCCTAAGAGGCCTACCTATAAGTTATATTAAAAAGCCATAAAAACCTAATGCTTAAAATGAAATAAGCTAGAAATAAGGGGCTGAAAATGGTGCTCAGCACCAGGGTAAGCTAGGCAGTGAGCTTAAGGCTTATTTTGGCTTATTGAAATAGGCTTATAAAAGCTTTTTGGCTAAATCCAAGCACAAACAGATTAAAAGGGGAGGCAAATGAGCTTATTTTCAAAGTTTAAGAGCTTAGGGCTTAATTAAAGTTCTAATTATTGGGCTATAATTGAGGGTTCTTATAAAAATTTGCAAAAATGCAAATTTTGACTTTTATACTTGGTTCAAACAACAGGGACAGAACAAGGGCTTGGTAAATTGGCTAGAAATACTCAAATAGGCACAAACAAGGTGTGCTTAAGCTGCATAAGCAGCTTAAGTGGTTTAGCTTGA
Organism: Tanacetum coccineum; assembly: GCA_026074375.1. Taxonomy (NCBI): domain Eukaryota; kingdom Viridiplantae; phylum Streptophyta; class Magnoliopsida; order Asterales; family Asteraceae; genus Tanacetum; species Tanacetum coccineum. The sequence continues at coordinate 21,354 of BQNB010034929.1, forward strand.
ATTGGCTTATTCAAATTTTGACAGAAACCAAAAGGGACTTAAAAACTTATTTTAAAACTAAAAATGGTGGTTTAATTGGCTTAATAAACCCCACACACTCAGCCAAAGTTGGCTGAGTGCACTTGACCCATGATAAACCCAAAATGACCCATTTTAAGGTCAATACCAAACACCCCCTTATTTTGTAAAAAGGAGTTTTAACTGATTTTTGGTAAAAGGAGGTAGATATAATTGATTACAAGCTCATTTTTATAACTTTTAACACACATTTAATCAATCTAAACAGAATTAAACAACTTGAATGATATTTTAAATTTCGACAATAGCAATTTTCTCAAACACTCTTAACTTTTATTTAAAACTGAAAGTTATTACAACATAAGCTTTAAATAAACTGAATACACTTAAATGCTTAAAAGAAAAGACTTGGAATTGAAATTAAGCTAAAAACATAAAAAAATGGTTATTTGTTCGGCTTGCTCTCTTGGCTCTTTTATACAAGTCCTTTGCCTTCTCTTTGTGTTGGGATGAGCTTGCTGTGAGTGTACAAAGTTTCCCAATCAATCCTAGCCCTTCGATTCACTTCTCATGATCTCAACCATTGAAGGGGGTGCTCGGGTTGAGTGTTTTGTCAGGGTGGAGGGTTATAGGGGTGATGGGTTGTGGGGATGGGTGAGGGTGAGCTGGGAATGGTACTTGAGAGGTGGTTTGTAGCTAGAACGTTGGGAAGGGTGTATGGATTTGGATCGGGGAAACGGTGTTGAGGTAAAGTTATGGTTGCACTGGTTTAAAAGGAAAGTATGGGGAAGAGGCAAGAGTGCCCCCCATACTTTCATTCTCTTTTCATTCCATATTTGGCCCCTATTTCAGTTATAACATAGTTTGGAAAGTGGCACAAATGGCCCTTGTCGTTTTTATAACTAAAAGAAAAAGAGGAGTTTTAGGAAATTGCAAATTTGGTCCCTGCTGTTTTATAACCTTAAAGGGTGTTGGAGGTTTTTGGCAAAATTGAATAATTCACAGGCCCTTGTGTTTTATTTTATCTTTTTTCTCTTTATAAAACAACTTTTATTATTGGCTTTTTGGCCCCTTTATTTTCTTTATTTTTTCATTTTTTTTAATTATAAAAAAAAGGTTTACTAAAAATTCTACATTTTGGTCCTTATGGTTTTATAAAAAGGTGCTTGGGGCTTTGGGTTTGTGTTGGGCCCATTGGCTTGTATTGGGCCCAACTGGGTGTTCTTGGCCCAATAAGGTTTAGGTTGGGGGTGGTTATTGGGCTTTTTCAACACACATTTAGGTTATGAAGTGGTTTTGTGTGTACCAATTTTAGCTGAGATTGGTTGTAAATGGGCTAGGATTGGGCCATTAAAGTCTTCCAGTCTCTTTGTCAAATTGCAAACAAATGGGCTGTTGATATGATTAAGGGCCCATTTGGGTTTCACAGTCTTCATAGTTAGTACTATTGGGCTCTTTCCGGCCCATACAGATGGGTTTATGATTGCATTCAATAGTATTCTTCAGTTCGGCTCGGTTTGACTGCAGATTCTTCAGTATGGACTCTGACTTTTGTCTATTTTTGGACTTTGGCCTTGATTTTGCACAGTCTTTTCCATTCCATGCTCAGTTTTGTCATTTTGGCTTGGTTTTCTGTCTTTTTGTTGATATCCACTTACTGCACAATACAAATGCAAAACAAACATATATTTGGCAGTTTTTGTCTGTTTTTGGTCATTTAAGCTCGTTTTTAGAGGTAAAAGATATGTGTAATTAAGCACTTATCAAAAGGGTTCGGATTTTGGAAGGTATTAACAAGGATAATAATTATCTCAACGAATTTCTTAAGGCTGATGAACAGGCAAAACGTTATAATAAACAAGCTCAGTCTCAATTAGTTCGTGATCGAGATATCATTCAAGATCTAGAAAAACGAGATAAATTAGAGTTAGATGTCAAAGATCACAAAAGACAAAAAGAGGAATATCAAAAGACACAAACGATTTTCAAACAAATACAACGTGACAAAGAGGAAAAATATCTTAATGATATTTTTCAGTTACAAGCTAAAATAAAAGATCTTGAAAACGTTGTTTGTAAAATGGGCAAATCAACTGACATACTTCGGTTGCTTACAAATTGATGCAGGCCCAAGTATTGAAGAACGGGCTATTTTATTTCTGGAAGCCCAAGATCGTGTGAAGGAAGGCCCTTTTTTTTTAAAGGTCATAACTTGGGCTCAGATGATCCGTTTCAGGCCCAAGACCAGCCGTTTCGAAGCTTGGAACGAGGAGATCGCCGTGGTAACCAAACTATTTTAGGAGTTATTTACATTTTCGTGTTTTTTTTAGAATTTGGAACTTTTGTTTTTGGCATAACTTTCGGCCCGTTTGTCTTTTAGGGCCCGTTTCAGTTTCATTTTCCTATTTAACCAATGTACTATGCATCTGGCTATTCAGTTCCAAAAGATATGAAAAGTTTATTTTTGGCAATTTGTCAAGAATTTGCCTAACTATCGGTATTCCTCTCGAATCAACGATAATTAGAAGAATTGTTTCTGGGTATTCGTAGAATCAACAGATCCAATTAGTTATCCCGTTTAACACACTACATCAAATTTTGTGATTTTTTTTTTGATTTTTTTAGACAGAATTGAAAACAAGTGTTTATATAAGCTTTCAATGGTTCAAAAGCTTATTCAAGAGCTTAAAAAATAGTATTTAAAAGACAAGTAATGTAAATGACAATGATTAAAGAAAAACACTTAAAATTTCATTAACTAAAAAAGGCTACAATGCTTGAAATTAAATGACAGTAATTAAAATGACAAGTAAATTAAATTGCAATATTAAAAATGGACAAACTTTGTTAATACAAGACTGGACTTAACAAAATTCGATAAAAGAAAATAAGCTACACTAGCCTATATTTATACTAAGAATTCTCTAAGTCTTCAAGTCCTCTTCTTTGTGCTTCTTTACTGAGAGGCTGAGAGGGTATGTTTTCTTTGTGAGAGGGTCAAAAGCTCAATCTCAGCCATCCATTTTCTTGGTCTCCAAGTCCATTGATCATAACCCTTCAATTTCTTATCTTTTTTTATTAACCAATCGAATTTCAGGGGATTGCCAAGGTGGCAAATGCCCCATGTGAAGAAGTGGGGTTAAGGAAAGTGATGGTTTTGGCTGGCGGTATAGTAAACGAGGTGAATATGACAAGGGAGAAAGAACAGGGTATTTGGCGGGAAAGTTTGGTTTAGGTTAATCTGGGTTTAAGTTTGTGGGGTTTGCAACTTTGGTCCCTCATGTTATGTGGTTTGTTTGCAACCACAGTCCAAAAACAAAAACAAAAACCATATCTCACACAAACATCCATTCTTTATCATCCCATACAAACCCTTTCTCCAAGAATAAACACCTTATCTTTTGGAGATTCAAGATCAAAGAACCAAGAACGAGGAAGAATATCATACTAGTATAAGCAATATAATGAAGTTTGCTATTGAAGCAAGTTGTGTTATGAACTCCTTAGCCATGAGATGCTAAATATCTCATGACTACTCGGTGATGTTATGATAATGAATAAGTGTTTGGTATGATCATGATCTCTTTAATCTCAAGCTTATGTTGCAATCCTATTATATCTTATCTTGTCCATCTTTGCTTATCAACTTAAATTATATAATCATTTCGGTATAGGTCGAGAGACCCGTTATGATGTATGTGGTTTTAAAGATTTGTCTATGGTCTTTATCGTTTGTGTTGAGAAATCCACTTTCATAAATTGATAAACAAATAAGCTTTGATATACTAGTAACTGGATTATTTTAGTGACACATTTGATCGTTAACTAAATATAAGTCTTGAGTTAATTAAGTTAGTTTGTGAAAACGTTTTCTGACAAGAAATCCTTTTTATAAGTTAAGGTTTCATCTTCAAGGTCTTAATCATTTCCATCACTTATAAATTATTTTCAACTATCCGAGTAGTCATCTTTATTATCATTGGTAAAACAAAAAGTTATTTTAAAGTTAAAGTTTATTTTCTTTCTGATTATCTAAACACTACTCAAATCCCTGTGGAACGACCTGGTCTTACCAAAAAATATTATACTACATACGTGGGTTGTACTTTTACCCGTGTGTTTCCTTATAATAAAATTGGTATTTTCAGTCATTATAAATTTAAAGCTTTTGAAACACATCACTACTCATCATTCATTTCATTAACCTTAAAACTCAATTCAAACATATTTTTCATAATGTAAATGTAAGTAAACTTATGCAAATAAGATCAAATATAATACCTAGAACAACGATTACACAAGAGAACTAAGACTTGGATTTAGAGCAATCCAAACGCCTCCAATCAACTAAGAATACCAATTCCTAAGCACCAACAAGAAATCAAGATGAATACCCACGTTCTTACTTCACTCTTGGAATTCTCAAAACTATTCTAGCCTTTTGGGAGAGTAATTAGGGTTTCTTAACCTTTGTCAAGGGTTAGGAAAGTGTGTGTAAAGCAAAGACCCCCTATTATGCATATATAGGCTAGATACATAATTCCTAAGCAAGAAAACAAAGTTCCAGAGTTAATGGAGGGAAATGATCGGGTTTGAGGGTAATGGCTCATTAATTCATCCATTATTGGTAATTTTGTAACTGCAAAATGTGCCCATCCGAGCGGCTAGATGGTCTCATTCAGCCCTTGAGGCTCCTCTCTAGCCTGGGCGGGTGGGGCTTCACTCCAAAATATAAAGTGGTGTTTTCTTTGTCATTTCTTCTCCTTTTTCTTTCCTTTTGGATGGGTTGGCCCATATAACTTGTAAATTGATTAAACATAATTATTTGGGCTATAATAGGCTTCCAAATCTCCTTATCAAAGCTTCTCTTTTCGGGAAATATTCAAAAGTCATTTTCTTTACGTTTTCTTTTCATTTTCTCGTCTTCTTCCATCTTGGCTAACTACAAACATGTAAACTTCACTTTGCATAAAATTAGTAATAAAAGTTCTTTATTTAGCCAAATATCTCATATAAAAGCTGATGTGTCGTTGTGTGGTGTATATTTTTATAATTCAAGTTTTAAATTTATATTTTACCAATTTAACCAAAAACAACATTTTAATGGGTAGTGTACCCGGTCGGTGGTAGATTTGTAGTAAGTAGGGTGTCGAACACTTAAAGCGAGGTTAAATCTCTTAATTTATTAATATTTTGGTTATCTAATCTATGTTAATTCTAATCTAAGTCAAACCTATGCTAATCTTAGGTTAGTTCTAATCCTAATTCTAACCGGTAAAAGGGGGGGTTTCAGCCTGAGAGACTGGCACAGGTTTGGTTGGTGACTACAATCAATTCAAGACACTTTAACCCACGCAAGCAAATTAACAGAAGATAAAAGAGCGGTCGAGCCTTATGATAGAAAACTGTATTAGCCATCATTAATCCGATTAGAAGTTGGTTTGTTTATTCAGTGCAATGATTACTTATCTCGAAGAGGCATATCATTCTTAGACTTAGGCGGGACTTCATCCTAAGACCTAGACACATTAATTCTGTCACAATTAAAGCATCCGCATAAAGCATCCTTATTTGCTGATTATAATCTATCTTAGGGATTAAAGCAATGGTGATCTTGTTAAACCCTAGCTCATAGAGACTTTACCCACTTACTGCTTAATGGCAATTTATACTCTAGTAGTCCACTTGTCCAACTATCCAATGGAATCAGAACATTATTTGTTGAATTATCTAGATTCACCTACTAGTCAACATGTTCAATAAACCAAAGGCAATTTCCGTTAACTAGTTAAGCCAGAAGCGTATCCTTAGCACGATTTTAGAAGGACAATATTTGTGATCCTATGATTCTAGATGTATAAATTACTATATGGAGAGCTATCCCGACATCTAGATTACTTGGTCCGTATCACTAGATCCAGTTGAATGATAGGTCGCATACAAAAGCACGTAAACAAGTATATTGATAAACATAAACAAGCATACAATGATAAATTAAGCAATCGAGATATAAACAAAACCAAACATTCAGATCTTCATAATAATGGCTAATACCTAAAGGTATTAGCCTTTAAACATCATAATTAATACAAGAGTAATTGTTTTAGCCAAGGTAAACTAACCGAGTTAACGAATGATACCAAAAACTGAATGATTACAAAAGTATAAAAAATTACACGTTGTCTTCTATGGATTGGAATGTGTTGCAAGACCTCTTCTGCTCTTTTTATCCTATGAAAATCAACTTTTGTAGTTTAGGTATCGAGAATATGATTTAGCACACTTAAAACTTGTTTTTGAGTTTTGTATTCATAGGGACTGGAGTCGGTGTTGATACGGCGTATCCAAGGTATTGGATATGGCGTATTAGAGTTTATTGGAGTAGGGACCACGTATGATATCTTCCAGAATATTTTATTCTTATATAGCTTGAATACGACGTATTGCCTTTCCTGGATACAGCGTATTGGACTTGTTTCCTTTGTGGTCTTTGGTGAGTGCAAGCACGAATACGCCATATCTTCCTTGATAGATACGGCGTATTGGTTCTCAGAATAGTAATCTTCAAAATATCTTCTTTTAAGCTCTAGAATGCGTGCCTTTTGCTAATATTCACCAAGTACTTCTTAATTACTTCAATTCTCAAATTAAAACGATTAAGTAACAATTCTTTGCAATATTTATACAAAATGGGTTAATTACATGGGATAAATGATGCTATAAAATAGAAGTTATTTGATGTCATCAAATATCCCTCCACTTGAATCCTACTTGTCCTCAAGTAGCCTTTAGAAGTTTATAAAAATGTATCCCTAAGGATATTTTCCGTTAGAGCATTTATTTGATCTATTACAAGTACACAACCAAACACCTCACGAAATAGGAAGATGAAAAACACTCAAATCACTCAACTAATCTATGTGGTAACATGTAACTAATTCGCTCAATTAATCGGTCGTGATGAGTATTCTATCATAAGCTTGGCAAGAATACACATCTCCACCGCTAAAGCTAAGGAGTAACAAGTTTATAAAGGTAAATATGGGTTTGTATGATAAGGCTTAGGGTTGATTACTCTAACAAATCTTTATCGATACCAATATTTTAGGAGGGCAACAAAGACCACACATACACACCCGTAACGACGGGATAGACACATGTGAGTGCTCACTCCCTCCTCGAATAAGCTAAAGAGTAGGAATAGTAGAGTAATATAGGGTATGGATCTTCTAACTTTCACCAATAGTAATAAACCAACAAGGCAGCTGAGACATGCATACATGGCCGTAACGACAGAATAGACATGCACGCTCGACCACATCCTCATTCGCGTAAAACCCATGGTTAATGATTAGGAAATGGAAATAAATTATTGTTAATAAAAATTACAAAACAAATAGATTAAGTTTAAAATACAAGTTGGTAGACACTTTTTCCCGACCGTAACCATGAAAAAGACACGACTATTTACAACGTCTTGATCATAGATCAAAAACAACCAAAGTTGTCATTCCCGTAACGGTCAACTTCCCAATCATCCCATACTTTACATACTTTACAAGGCAAGTGGCGATATCTTCCACTTTATACAATACTCTACATCGTCGATTTGTATCAACAAATAATCGATCCTTCGTGTAATTCCTTCGGTAGTTGCGAAACGATTATCTTCAAACTTTCCTTCTCTCTTTTTTGTTGCGATTTTTCTAATTTTTTCAATTTTTTTTGCTAACACTATACTATGAAACTCGGTGTAGTTTCACCATCTTCACGATCATAATAATTCCGGATAATTCCTTCGATAATTCCTTCATTCTTTGGACGTACCATTAATTGTGATGGTAGTAAAAATACATGAGTTTTGACTATAATATACATTCCCATTTGCGATGTGCAAATTTCTTCCAACCGTACCAAAATAGACACAAGACTCGGGAAATACAAACTTTACACTTTAAGCAACTAGCAACTGTAAAATAAACTTAATCTAACATGGTAGGCTAAGGTGTAAAGGTGTAACGAAACAAATAATTGGTGTAGTTCCTAAATGATTGGCTCTACGGGTTGTTCTAGGGGTATCTTACTCTTAAAGTGAGAGTAAACAAAGGGTTATACGTGGGTTAACTAACCAATATAGTTAGTTAATAAGCAACATGTAAAGGCGATTTGGGTGTAATCCTAAAATTTACCAATTTAAACAAGTTACTCCATCTAAATCCATAGTACTTATCACTGCGGTCTCGAATAGATATACCAAGCCAAGTTCTAAAGTCTACAACATCACCGGCACACTCATATTTTGTGGAATTTGGGTAAACATTTGGAAACGGATAAGGTTAAATCCTTACAATATCTAACAAGGGTTATTGTGTGCGGGTTATGTATCAAGTAATTTCATAAAAGTATGCTTGAATTTTTTTTAAATTTGAGCATAATTTAAGCATTTTAGTGTGAAAAATTAGGACAAGTAAACATTCTAATTCCATCCCCCCACTTGAATTATACAACGTCCTTGTTGTATAGATAAAATATTAAATACATGAATTAAAAAGAATTAGAATAAGAAACTCCCCTGATATTTGCTCGATAGATTCTCCATGTTGAGTTTAATTGAGCAAGATTGTGTTGAAAAACCGCCTTAAAGTTTCAAGACTCCAACACTTCAAGATCTCCAGATTTGAAAATTCTTCACCACTATTCGTCGCTATTTCTTTCACGAGGTCCTGCATAAAACATAGGAAAAACATGTGTATTCCTATCTTGGTACCTACGGTTAATTTAAACTAAACTAAACAAACTAAATACGGGTCAGTTTTGGTGAATACGCCGTATTGCTAGAACTGACAATAATGTTTTAAAGTGCATAAAAAGTAAAGACTGATAACGTCCAGACAATCAATACACCGTATGGTATGAAGCGGATACGCTGTATTGATGTCTAGGAAGACAGACTCGATAATAAATAACTATCCGGGTTGTCTCCCGGGAAGCACTTTTGTTTACAACAAAGTCTTTAAGTTAGACTTTTCTTAAGCTTTTCTTCACTATTCCATCTCATGCACGTTAATGTGCCCGCGTGTGAGCCATTCTTCCGTCTTCGTATCTCGAATGTGATCGGGTCCTAAATTCAATACTCCTTTGTATAACCCCTAAAGCTTTTGCTATGGATGCGAGATTCCATTCATCTTATCTTCTTCACTTACCTTTAGTAATGGTGGGATCTTGTTGCATTGCTTATTAGTGTGGTGTTTAAACCTCGAATGTGATTGCACCATTTGGTAAGTTACTTCATCATCACCATTGTAAATGGTAATCATCCCTTCGAACCGTCTTGTTTTAATTCCAACTTCTTTTAAAAATGGTTCACCAAAAATAACATCACCCATTCCTTCATTACGATAAGCATTCATATTTTCTAAAACTGCAAAATCCGTCACAACAGAAAAGGTTCCAACAAAAATAGGCACATTCATTAAAGCTCCTATAACATTATTTCCTTTGTACGCCTTTTTTTCTTTCATTATAGAGTTGTGAAACTTTTTGGACATCACGTTGACATACAATAATGGGAATAAATTAACGTGTGTAAATTAAAATCCTATCATGCATGAAAACTTTAATTTGTGGGCACAATCTATACGGATCTTCTTATCATAGTCGAAATAACTAGGGTAATCATCAATTCCAGTATCAAGTTCATCATCCCTAGTTTTAAATTCCTCAATCACCTCACCTTCCTTAATGGTGGGCATCAAATCATCACCTTGATTTCTCCTAAGCTCAAATGGTTCATTTAGATCATTTAATTCTATGTAATCCTCAAAGAAAGGGTCTAATGATTTATTTAACACCAAAGTCTCTCCCATAGGGCTAGCTTCTAAATCAAGTTCCATTCTTTCTCTCTAACTTAGCATGTAGACCCTCTTAATTAAACTACTAGCAGGTATAACACTTGTGAAAACAATCCTTTCTTCCCCGACCCTTAAAGTAATCTTTCTTTTGTAAACATCAATCTTAGCACGGGCGGTAGACAAAATGGTCTTTTGAGGATCAAGGGCACTTTGATATCCTCGGGCATATCGAGAATTATAAAGTCTACTAGGAAAACAAATTTACCAATTCCTACTAGTACGTTTTCAGCTATTCCTTTTGGGTATTTCATAGTCCTGTCTACTAATTCAATTGTCAATTTGGTGTGAGCTAATTTGCCTAATCCTAAGTTAAGGTAGGTCGAGAGAGGCATAATACTAACGCTAGCTCCTAAGTCAACAAGGGTATTATCAAAGCATACATTATTACTAAAGCAAGGTAAAGTGAAACTCCCTGGGTCTTTCTCCTTTCTGGGTATGGATTTATCGATATGTAAAGCTTAAGAGTAAGCTTCTGAGAATTGTGGTCCATATGATCCTTTCTTTTCTTCACAGTAGTAACCATTCAAACGAATTAGAAACAAAATCGTCGTTTGTCTTGTCTTGTACATAAGTGTACAATTCTGTCCAGTGGACACGGCGTATTGGGAAGATCCAATACGGCGTATCGGGAATGAATCAGCTTCAATAGTAGTTGAAATCGACTTTGCTTGATCTCTTGGGTTTGCTTCAGTAGAGCTAGGTAGACTTCCAAATCCTCTTTCTTGTAGTACCTTGCTCATTTTCCCGATTTGGATTTCCAAAGTTTTAATAGATGCTCCTTGGTTTCAAATGGCAGCATCTGTCGAAGCTCGGATTTCTTTAATCAAATTGGAGTTTTCTTCATGTCACTTTGCTGATTTACTCATAAACTTGCTCAGGGTATCTTCCATAGATTGCCTTCATTTTTGGTACAAAGGATTTGCGTTGTTCCTTTGATAGAATCCCAGAGCTGCTGCTCTATATCCCCCTCCTTGAAAAGGTCCACAAAATTACATGTAGTAAGCTTCTTCTAAGGTTTTCCCTTCTTATTTGAGTAGGCAATCTTTGGTGTAATGGGGTCATTTGCATTGTTCGCATCCAACTTGAGCATCATAGACTTTTTCATTCACTTTCTTGATCTCTTGCCCTAGATTATTGAGTTGTGCTTGTATAGCTACCAATCCATCATAAGTTTCAGTACTTCTTGACCTAGATGTTCCATTGTGCCATTTTTGAGAGTATTCAGCCATTTCTTGGATGGCTACCTTTGCATCAGCATTAATCTTTGATGGTATTGCACCTTTTGAATCAAGAATATGTCAAGTAGGAATTCCCAATCCATTATAGAACAAGATTACCTCCTGCATCTCTGTTAAATAGTGTTGAGGATACTTCATCAAGAGTTCTTTAAATCGCTCCCATGCTTGATAAAGGTTTTCATCTGGTTCTTGCTGAAAGTTGTTGATTTTCTCCATCTTCTTTGCAGTTCGAGCAGGTGGGCAATATTTGTTTAGAAATTTTATTTTAAGACCATCCCAAGTTGTAATTGAACCAGTTGGTTCATGTTAGCCTTAAAATATGTCGACTTATACAGAATTATATTAGATAATGTAAGGCGTGACTTATAGGGACTAATAATGTCAAGTTAGGATAGTAAACAAGTCACACACCTATATATACTCTCCTATACTTCCATAGGAGGGTGAGGATAATCATTTTTATTTCATAGAGTGTGTGTGTTACTCTCTCTAGAAAACACACACATCTTTCGCTCTCTACTTTTCTCTCTTAATAATATGGCTACCTATTTCTTTTATCCTCCCTGACCTTCGGATCGTTAGTTTTAGGCTTGAATCTAAATGAGTAATAATTGGCATCAGAGCCTAGGAGCGTTTCGTGTTTATGGTTTGCTTATTTGATGGTGTTCGTAGCTTATTTAAGCTTTTCGTAGTTTATTTTTAAGCCAAAAAGCTTCGGCTTTTCATGGTTGGTAGTATTTTGTGCAAAATCTTGAAACTTTATTCTTTCTATAGTTTCTAGCTTATTTGTACAAGTGGCTTATGGATTTTCATAGCTTACTTTTGAGTTTTTATGGTTTGAATGGTTTTTATACTCAAAATCTTGATTTAAATTTTTTCGTGTTAAAAACCATCAAGTTGGTATTATTATGGTTCTTCTTGCCTTAGATAAGGAAAAAGTACAAGCAAAAACATGTCAAAACTCTCAAAGTGTGCCTTTTTGTGATTTAAAGATTTTGAGTTTCGCATAATAGAAGGCGATTTAACAGTTTTTCTTAACAAGGCTGTTTAACAACTTTTCTTTGAGAGGCAGTCTAACAACTTTTCTTTGAGAGGTGGTTTAACAAGGCGGTTTAACAACTTTTCTTTGAGAGGCGGTTTAACAACTTTTCTTTGAGAGGAAGTTTAATAGTTTTCTTTGAGAGGAGGTTTAACAGTATCCTTTGAGAGGAGGTTTAACAATTTCCTTTGAGAGGAAGTTTAATAGTTTCCTTTGAGAGGAGGTTTAAAAGTTTCCTTTGAGAGGAGGTTTAACAGTTTCCTTTGAGAGGAGGTTTAATAGTTTTCTTTGAGAGACGATTTAATAAGAGGCGATTTATCATGTTTTTAAGAAGGCGATTTATCACAAGGCCCTTTTTCACCTATTTTCGTCAAGAACCGAACTTAAACACCTTTTATAACACCAAAGTAAACACAACACTTAATGCTAAAATGATCATTAAAGATTCACTAAAATGTCAAAACGGCTATGGATTTGGACTTTAATGTCAAGTGATTACAGAGTTGATTTGGTATCCCTTATTTGAGATTAAAGTGAGTTTCACGAAGGTATCATCATCGAGACTTCCTTCTATTTTCTACCCCTTTTCCCTAAACCCCCTCTATCGATTGATGACTTGCTTGATCATATACAATTATGATTGAGACTTGAATTATCTAGTTTCCAGTAGTCGAGGTGGTTGGTTGAAGACCTGGTTAACTATCACTTAAAGGAGTTATGTTGTAGTACTTAGTGTCACACGTAGATGGCGATGTGGATAATTTCAAAAGGTGTTGTAATTTTTATACTTTTGATGTTGGGTATAGGGTACTTAAAGGCTTTCTTCTACACCGTTCTTCAAACAACAATAGTGCAAGATTAAGTAACAAATTTAGGGAATTTTATTTTAGTTTCTAGTTTGGTATATCAGGTTTACTTCACCAAGTGGTCACTACAATAGCCGACAAAATACGAGGTTGGCAAGTTAGCTAGAGAGTTTAAAGGTTAAGATGTAATCAGCAATTCTCACGAGATATTTGAAGCTATAGAACGTCAATGATACTTTATAGTCTCAACAAAATCTTTCAAAGTTCTTCAATGTCTTTCATAACTTTTTAAGATTGTTGCTTATGACAAGAACTTCTCAAGTATATGGTCGTGTACTTTGATACTTTGAGGTACGTGTACTTTGATACTTTGAGGTAATCAGGTCAACTTCCAGGGGGAAGTAGTATAGTTTGCAAGTCTCCATGATAGACTTTAAATATGCAAAGCTTGTTTTATTAGACTAAGCATTCGCGGATCTTTTTAGTAAAGATTTTAAATTTATGAAGAACGAGATATGATAGAGTTTTATATAAGTTAGATGCTAAACATAAAGTAGTTGGATCTCTTTAAAACTCATAGAGGTTAATTGTGGCTTTTTGCTCCCACTAGCTTAATAAACATTATATAATTGTTGAATAAATAAAGTTACTTTAGGTATTGCATTCCTTAGCTTAAGTCACACTTCGTAGAGATTTTCCCTTCTGGGTGAAAGTAATGTACCTCGAGGTTTTGTCAGTGTGTGGGGAAATAGGCCTACCGATTCCTACGACTCCTGGACCGTTGTCTAGGTAGTTAAAAACACAGGACTTGAAATTTAGCTATAAACATAATAATGTTATTAAGTAATAAACCGAAGCCGAAATAAACCAATAACTCTTGCCGCTCACAACCGATGTGTAGTCGTTTAAAGGGTTGTGTAATAATAATAATAAAACTATGGGCTAATAAAAGTTTACTGCCTCTTGTCGGCTCACAACCGATGTGGCAGTCTTCTTAAAAAGGCACAAAGTAATAAAATCCGAGACTGATTAAAAGTTTTATATGCATTCTTGCCGCTCACAACCGATGTTGCAGCCTTCTAAAAGGTCGAGGAAATTACCGAGGTCGAAATAAGACTCCTGGACCATGGTCGGCTCGTATACCGATGTGGCAGTTGTTTAAAGGACTGAGGTTTAATAATGTTGCAATAATAATAATAAAGCTAAATTTTAACTCCGGGGTTATCTAAAAAGGATAACCCCTAAATCGTGCGAAATTAAAACCTTAATGTGGACCTTATTCTCACCATATCGTCTCTTTAGGAAAAGGATTTCAAACTATTATGGTCTAAACCGGTTACTTTTTATGTGAATAAGACATTAATTTATTTGTACAAATACTAATAATAAAATCTTAGAGGTTTTAGGGAATAAGGGAGCAAAAATATCCCCCACCCCCCCCCCCTCCCCTCTATGCATTCACAATTAGCATTTATGAGTAGCGTTAGCATCTTAACTTGTATTTAACAATGATTTCATTTTTAAGCTTGGTTTGGGGCAGGTGAAAAATCAAGGACGATGAATTTATCCTTTTAGTGTTTCCTGTTCCGTGAAGTTATGATATGAATAAATGCACCAAAATGGTAAAACAAGGGTTTTTCAAAACTAGTGATTTCTTAATCCCCTTAGATGCATTAAAACGGTAAAGTGTTTCCTTACTTTACCGGGGTAACCCCTTTACCTAAAAAACATAATTATAATAATGATAATCCCCTTATATGAACACTTATCTACTTTCGAGGTCAGATTAGTCTAGGGGTATGAACTTTGTTTTCTAAGAATGTTTTATGACATTGCGTAGGACACAATAGCTTAGTATGGGGAATATATTGATATGTGATTAATCACAATCATCATTCTATCTATTAAATGAGCCTTAAACAGACCAAAAATATATGTAAAAGCATTATATATGTTGTGTTTTGAAATGTTTATTTGGTGCAGGTAACGGATATAGACACAAATGGACAAAAACGAAGTAACACGGAACACCCCCGGAGCACGGGTCATGGAAATAGTGCAAGAAAAAGAAGCCGAAGGCCTATACATTATTAATGGGCCAACCCGTACCCATTTTATTAGGCCGGGTCAGCCCACTAATCTTGTATCTTGTTTTATAAACCTAAACCTTATTAACATTACCAAAATCCAATCCATAAACCCTTATCTCTAGTCCAAGCCTAAAACAAAGTCAAAAGCCCAACTCTTATATAACCCGGGTCAATAAAAGTCAAACATACAGGTCAAATACTACTGTGTATCTCTTTCACCCTTTCCCTTAATTTTCACACAAACACAAGGTAAATCCCTTCTCACGCATTCGACACACACACTCGCTTCTAGAAGCCTTATTTCTGACACCACTGACACCATCCATATCCACACTGGCAATCCCATACAACCCCATTGGCCAATCAAATGTGTATGCAATCTAACGGCTCAAATGATAAGGATAATGAGGCAGATATGATTGGATGGCTATGATTAGAAGAAGATGACGCTCCTAGAAGGCTAGAAGGTTCCTTTACCCTCTATAAATAGAGGCTCAGATCACACAGAAATGGCATGTAGTGTAGGAGTAGTTTAGTTTAGCTTAATTTGTAATTTTCAGCTTATTTTATGTTTATTATCTTTAAATAATGTAATTTCTCTCTTTAAGCTTGTAACTTTTTCAAATTATTAATAAAATTCAATTACCTTTATAATTGTGTTTTGATTTATGTTTTAACTAATAAGCAATTGTTCTTAATATGTTTTGAATTGACTTTGAAAAGCTTAAATAAGCTTATTACTTTCTAAGCTAAACTCTTATTAAGATAAGCTTGATTTAAGCTTAACTTAATAAGCTCAGTCTCAAAAATTCACTTGAATAAGCCATTTGGAAGATAAGCCAGTAATGGATGGGCTTATAGGGCTTATTCTTGGCTTATTAATAAGCTAGCTTGTAGATTATCTCATTTGAGCATTTCAATCCTTGTTTAGAGCAAAAGATTAAGGTACAATATCTTATTTTACATTTTAGCTTGTTTTACTGTTTTGCTTATTTTTTGCTTATTTGTGCTTAACTCTACTTTAATTTTGCTTATTTTGCCTTTCAATAGCTTATTGCATTTAGTTTAAAGCATTTCACGTTCTGTTGTTAGCTTTTACTAAAAACTGTTTAGAAAAATCAAAAATATGCTTTTTAGGTTAGCTTATCATTTAGTGCTTATTTCCATAAAGTTTTTGCTTATTTATCTTTTCTATGCTTAATGCTTAATCTGTTTTATCATTGGATGCTTCATAAAGTTGTTTACGCTTAAAAAATAGGAATTAAATATCTTATAGGGGTTGTTTGCAACAAGCAATTTTTTACTTAGTTAAACTGCTTTGTGGCTTTAGGAGTCAAGTTATAGATGTTTAAGCGTTAATTAGGATCTGAGGGATTAAGTTTTTTATGAAACTTAGATTAGTTATAAACTTAAGGTTTTTAAGTGGTTGTTAAATCAAAGTAAAAGCCGCCAAGTCAAAGTTTTTTTTATCAGCTTATTTGGTTAAGTTCTAAAAGCGTACTTGAATAAATGGTTTTTGTGTTCAACAATGATTTTTCCAAAAGCGATAAGATATTTACATGCTGATTTTTAAAAGTATTTGAACCTTGGGGAAAGCTTTGTTTTTGTGTTTTGGGTTAGATCTGTCAAAATAGGCTAGTTTGGTTAAAATACATTACCCTTTTATTGCAGATAATTCAGGGGAAGAAATTGTAGCCTAAATTTGATTAATGTTGATTGTTTTTTAGCTTATTGCAATCTAAGCTAAACCTGTTTTAAGTCAATTGTTGATAAAAGAAGTTTTATTGATCAAAATTAGCATGTGCTGATGAAAGTCAGTATGTGTTGATTCATCAAGTAGAGTAAACTGCTTGTTTCTTTTGTCTTTTCTAGCTTATTTTTTTAAGTCATTTGTTTAAATCCAACTTATTAGTATAGCTTAAGTCTAGTTCTTAATCTGTTTCCAACTTTTTAGCTTTTTCCTTAGCTTATTGAGCTTTTATTTTAACTTTAAAAGCTGTCAGATGTCCTTTTGGTATTGGTTTTAAGCAATTTGTCTTTTGGCTTGTTAAAGTGATTTTTGGCCTATCTTGTCTGCTCATTTTTAGTCTTATGTGCTTATTAGGTCGAGGTTAATATTCGTTCTTAGCTTATTTGTCTTCTTTTTGCTTATTGAGTCCTAAAATGTCCATAAAAGTTAGCTTAAATTCACTTAGTCTTAAAAAACCAAATCTGTTACTTTTTCTTATGTTTATTTCCTGCTTATTAATCAGTTAGATGATCGATACGCCGTATCCAATGGAAGTGGATACGCCGTATCGAGTTATCAACCAGAACAGTGTATTTGGAAAACAATTAAATTAAACACACAAATATACAAGCAAACAATTAAACTAACAAATATACAAAATATACAGAATATACAAGAATATACACTACTCCTAAGGGTTAGATCTAATGTTAAAAACCAAAATAAAAAATAAAAATCAAGATTAATTTTCACTCCTCGGTAGCGGCGCCAAAAACTTAATGTGTCGTTGTGTGGTGTATATTTTTATGATTCATGTTTTAAATTTATATTTTGCCGACTTAACCAAAAACAACACTTTAACGGGAAGTGTACCGGTCGGTCGTAGATTCGTGGTAAGTAGGGTGTCGAACACTTGAAGCAAGGTTAAATCTCTGAATTTATTAATATTTTGGCTATCTAATCTATGTTAATTTTAATCTAAGTTAAACCTATGCTAATCCTATGTTAGTTCTAATCCTAATTTTAACAGGTAAAAGGGGGGTTTCAGCCTGATAGACTGGCACGGGTTTGGTTGGTGACTACAATCAATTCAAGACACTTTAAACCACGCAAGCAAATTAACAGAAGATAAAAGAGCGGTCAATCCTTATGATAGAAAACTGTAGTAGCTATCATTAATCCGATTAGAAGTTGGTTTGTTTATTCAGTGCAATAATTACTTATCTTGAATAGGCATATCATTCTTAGATTTAGGCGGGACTTCATCCTAAGACCTAGACACATTAATTCTGTCATAAATAAAGCATCCACATAAAGCATCCTTATAAAGCATCCTTATATATTGATTATAATTCATCTAGAGGATGACACCGTGTATGTCGTATGAATCCTAACTCATAGAGACTTTACCCACTAACTGCTTAATGGTAACTTCTGTTAGGTGGTAGTCCACAATCCAAACTATACCAATGATTATAACTTATTAGTTAGTACTAAGCCACTACCTTCTATGGTACAATTAGTTCAATCAGGCAAGCATGACATTATTAGTGATCCTATTTGTTCCACCTATACGTATTACTATATGGAGAGCTATCTCGGACTTTTAGCCTACGCCCAAACAACACCAAAGTTGCAGCACATTAAATATGTAGAACTAGACCCAGTTGAATGATAGGTCACATACTTAAGCACGTAAATAAGTATCATGTGATAAACATAATCAATAAATCAACGATAAATTAAGCAATTGAGATATAAACAAAACCAAACATTCAGATCTTCATAATAATGGCTAATACCCAAAGGTATTAGCCTTCAAACATCATAATTAATACAAGAGTAATTGTTTTAGCCAAGGTAAACTAACCGAGTTAACGAATGATACCAAAACTAAACGATTACAAAAGTATAAGAAATTACACGTTGTCTTCTATGGATTGGAATGCGTTGCAAGACCTCTTCTGCTTCTTTTCTCCTCTGAAAATCGAATTTTGTGTTTTAGGTATCGAGAATATGATTTAGCACACTTAAAACTCATTTTTGAGTTTTGTATTTATAGGGTCTGGAGTCAGTGTCGATACGGCGTATCTAAGGATTGGATACAGCGTATAAGAGTTTCTTAGAGTAGGGACCACGTTTGATATCTTCCAGAATATTTTATTCCCATATAGCTTGAATACGGCGTATTGCCTTTCCTGGATACGACGTATTAGGGGGTTTTTTAGAGTAGGGACCACGTTTGATATCTTCCAGAATATTTTATTCCCATATAGCTTGAATACGGCGTATTGCCTTTCCTGGATACGACGTATTAGACTTGTTTCCTTTGTGGTCTTTGGTGAGTGCAAGCACGGACACGCCGTATCTTCCTTGATGGATACGACATATTGGTTGTCAGAATGCACGCCTTTTGCTAATATTCACCAAGTACTCCGTAATTACTACAATTCTTAAATATAAACGATTAAGTAACAATTTTTTGCAATAATTATACAAAATGGGTTAATTACATGGGATAAATGATGCTATGAAATAGACTTTATTTGATGTCATCAAAAGCACAAATAATGCTCCCAAAAATATACTCGATTCGAGCATTATCTTGTATCTAGTATCATTAAGGAAATGTGGGAGTTATAAGGTGAAAAGCATATGTAGGACAAACTACATGAGGTGGCCGGTTTTGATTGTAAAAAGGGGGAGGTAAAATGGTTTTTGAAAGTGTAAATATGTGTTGTATTATTATCTCAAAGGTGGTGAGGGTATGTTGTGCATGCAAGTTAAAACACTTAAAATGTAGTTATATGAAAACTATGAATATAAATGCATATGATCATCTAACTGATTATGAGTATGTCATGTACTTGCTTATTTTAGACTAAACCATAGTCTAGTGTGACGAAAAACGTCCAAAGATAGTTCTCATTATGCGCGGGATAACCTAACAGTTATATGTAGAGTCTAATATTTACTTGTTTAAAATAAAAAATTCAAGTTTATGAATAGACGTTAGTAGAAATTATCAGTTATCACACATGTGTTTGTTTGTTCTACCGGATGCTGTTATCTTGGCAGGGCAGTCTATGTTTGATTAGGTTTGCGGTCATGGTCGGATTTGGTCTGGATCTTTTATTTACACATTGTTATGTGATGTGGATGATTTGGAATGTGTTGGTAGATGAGTATACTCATGAAAATAAATTGATTTGGCCATTTGTTTGTTGAAATGGCTATGATGGTCACCCGCGTTTACGTGTTCTAGCGAATGTCGGTATCTTGGTGGGGCAACCTGTCTTGGATCAGGTTTGCATCCATGGGTGGTATTTCATCTAGGATTTTGTATTCTTAGGTTGCGATCTTATATGTTATTGCTGGTGTTTGAACTACTATTTTGGTAGATGGGTATATTTATGAAAAGAAAAGTATTTGGTTGTTTGTTTGTTAAATGGACATAATGGTTGCCTGCGTTTTTATGTTCTACCAGATGCCGATATCTTAGCATGGCATCTTGTCTTGGATCAGGTTTGCAGCCATAGCCGGTGTTTGGTATGGGATATTGCATTTGCATATTCGTATGTGTTGTAAATGATTTAGAATGAGTTTATAGATGAGTATATTTGTGAAAATAAATAGATTTGGCTATTTGTTTATTGAAATAGCTATGTGGCTGCCTGTGTTTGTATGTTCTAGCGAATGCCGGTATCTTGTCGGGGCAGCCTGTTTGGGATCAGGTTTACAGCCATGGCCGGTATTTGGTATGAGATTTTCTATTCTCAGGTTGCGGCCTTATGTATTCCTGTGGACTAATATGTGTGTGTGTCTTAATTTGCTAATGTAGAAGGTGTTACTATTGCAAAGATGTCGGCTTAACTAGACATCGTTTTGACCGCTGAACGTGTGCTTATATTCTAAATGTGGGGTATCCTAGCAAGGTAGCTGGACCATTTGTCTTGGTCACATCTGTACTCTGCATTTAATACTCTCTTTGCTTGGTTACCTATTTTCATTTGTGGCGATGATGTTGATTATATGTGGTTACATGTTGATGGCTATAGTATGTTGGCACTGGTGTCTTGGTGGGGTAGCCTCACCTAGTTTGAGGTTGCAGCCAGGACCAGTGTTGCCTTCAGCTTTTATATTCGCAAACCTGATCCTTATGTGTGTTGATGAGGCGAGTGGGTTTTATTGAAACCATAGTAGTATGTATCAGTTGGGTTTACACATATGCCACACATTCTACTTTTGTACCATGTATCTTTTTTTTGGCGTAGAATTATTGTGTTGCTCAGTATTCGGCTCATAAAAAAGATACATGGTACAAGTGTAGATCCTGCGTCGCGATTTTTTTTTAGGTTGAATACTGATCAACTATGAGTTTCGCCCGTAAATTTGACTGTGATTTAGTGAAGGAGCGGTGTGGTCTCTATTTGTGGCGGATGTGATTTATGTTTTGTGGTGTAAATATGGCGATGGTGATTACTTTCTACAGTTACTTTTTTAAAGTGTTGTTTGCTGAATTCCGTCTCTTGGTATGGCATGGATAGTGTTTGGTACCACTTTGTTGGCTGAAGATGTGAGCCCTCTTTATCTTGCTTTAACAACACGTGCGTCGTACGCTCCAAATCTATACCAAGTGTCTTTTTCGGTCAACAATGATTATGCTGACCAGTATTCGGGTTTGAAAAAGGATACATGGTACAGATGTAGATCCTGCGCCATCTACTCTAGAAAAATTAGGTGAGAGTATCTATGTGTGTGTCAAAACGTACTCTGGAAGACTTGACAGATTCTATATGTATTGTGTGTGAGTATGTGTCCGTGAGCACGGGAGCCCAGGATTATTGAAATGGTGTCTTAGTCGTCATGGCGATGATGTTTATTTTCCGTACCCAGATTCTATAGAGTGTTGTTTATCGATTACCGTCTCTTGGCAGGGCAACTACTATGGGTTGTGGTTGCAGCTATGGACGAGGTTCGGTGCCGCTTTTTTGTTTGTAGATCTGAGCCTCACTTTATGGTCCTTTGTCGGCAAATTGTCCGTCTGTTTATTTCTTATTATGTTGCTTGGTGTTCGGCTCCGTAAAAAGATACATGGTATCATCATGGACCTAGATTCTCTGTCTCTAATATTTTCCAAGTTCGAATACTGATCAGTGGTACTTTTTTTGCGGATGTGAAGCGTGAAAACGTTGTGCCAAAAGGACTGTGGTTGTTTTTATTTCTAGCAGATGCGGTTTCCTTTTTTATGATATATGTGTATCATAAAAATCTATGGCAATGATGATTATTGTCTGCATTAGGTTTTTAAAATGTGTCGTTTACCATTTTCGTCTTTTGGCGGGCTACCCACTTTGTCCTGTGGTTTCAGCCATGGACTATGTTCGGGACTAATTTTTCCCTGTAGATCTGTTCCTCAGTTTGAGCATACTTTGGCTAGCTTCATTGTCTGATATTTTTCTGGTATGTTTTATCTTTTTTTCTTTTGGTACATTGTCTACGAACTCATTCCTTAAATTATCTAGAATTCCAGTTGCTTCCTCGACGATCATCTCTTGACACAGGTTTTTATGCTTCTGTCTTTTTTTTACAGCCCTTATCAATAGTTTAGGTATGTGCTACGGTGTTGTTTAACATTGGTCATTGCTTATGATGTTTCTCTTGTGTGTTTTGTTAAATACATGTGAGTTATTCGTGTTTGACGGGTTTTATATGTTGCTTTATGATTGTATTGTTGTTGTGCCTGAACTTTTGTGTGTTATTTGCACGTTTTGTTGTTGTATACATGGTACGTTAGCAATTTTGGTTCTTCAACACTGTTGCTAACTTTTCTTGCATTGTATATGATATGCGCTAATTAATTATTGTGTTGGTGTTTTGCTTAAATATGACAGCCAAAAGAAACACACTGTCTTCTTTATTATAAATACTCAACATAGAAACTCGGGGAATGATAATTTTTGTTTGAATTCATATTTTACACAGTGTTTCCCCTACAAGAAAAATAGGTAGGGCAGCCACATTGTTTTTATGGTTGCAACCACGGGGGTCATTTGGTGTCGCTTTAAAGTTTGCAAACCTTTGAACGATTAAACGTCTGTGTGAATGAGCGTTAACAGTCTCCGCATCTTGGCAAGGCAACCATGAATGTTGTATGGTTTAAGTTAACCCAAACGCTCCTTAATTTGATTTTGCTCATCCAAACATGTCAAAAATTACATATGAATTATGTATCTCGAATTTTGTTCATAGAACATCATTATGCATTATATTAAAAACATAATTAAGTTGTAAAACAATGCATAACAACAAATTTATTATGTTCCTAACGTGAGTGATTTGAAAATAAAATTAGGGTTTTGGTTTGAAATCAATTTTTTCGACAAACTCACTAGTGTATGTAAATCCTATGTCTAAGGGAAGCATATTAGTTATACATTATATCATAGTAATCCTAATTGTACAAAATTGAAAGAAAAATGAAAATCCCAATTTTAATTTTTGGTGTTCATCATGAACCCTAGACTCAAATTGAAAGAAAATTAAATGAAAATATGACTAACAAATAAAGATTTTTTATGATGTTAGGAAATGATAATATAAATTTAAGTGTTGATTGATCTCAATTATGTTGATTATGTGGTTATTTTGAGTTTTGGTGGTTTTTGGTTTCATGGCTACCCACACCAGCAAGAAGGGTGTGTTTGGCGTTATGTTTAGAAAAATTTTGTTAAGTGTTAAAAAAATTAACTTCTGCTGTAGGCGCCTATATCGATCAAGGGCTCTGCCCGAAAAGGTTTGGGGCCGCCTAAAGATATGGGGGGCCGCTTGTATTTATGAGATTTTGGACTTTTAAAATTTTGAACAAGTATCGAATTTTACGAGGAAGAGATGACTAATTAATCTGCATTTCAACGAATTAAAAAAATTTAACAATCTTATGGATGCATTGTTAAATTGCACACGCAGAAATGGAACCGTACTAGAATCGAGACTATGAAGAATGAGAAGCAGACTAACAAACGATTTATGGAATGTGTTCCATCATTCCTAAACCAAGACAAATATAATTAAACGATTCATGTTTAAGGGGTTTCGTAAGGATGTCAGCAATATTATCTTTGGATGACACTTTTTCAATCTCGAATATGTCCCATATGACATGTTCACAAAGAAAGTGATGACATATAACGATTGTGTTTTATTACAGAGTGGTTGCATCGGGTTTTTGCTAAGGTCAATCGCGCCTTTTTTGTCGCACAGGATCAGGACGTCGTCGAGTCGTATTCATGGTCGAATAATAAAGCTTGTTTCATCCATGTGCTTGTTGGCATTACCTTTCCGGCACTTGACTTATTTTTGCTTAGGAAATGGTATAGCACGCGCGTTTATTTTCTCGAGAACCCAGATGTCAATACCAACATCCCATGAACTACAAAAACCGCTAGTGCTCTTTGGTCCACATAATCACCTACATGATAAGGATTATGCTTATACAAGATTTTCTATATCAAGTCCCCTTAGTATACCATAATCCTATGGCGTAGAGCCTTTAATGTATCATAAGATACCTTAACCAACTTTCAAGGTGAGAGGTTTTTGGGATCCCACTTAGAAGCAGTGCCAAAAGCAGACATTACACAGGATATCGGGCCTACTTGTCGTTAGGTATAATAAACTACCTATTAAACCATCGATACTGTTGCTATCCACTGACTCACACTCTTCGTCAATCGTGAGTTAGTGATCAGAAGGACATAGGGGGACTTTCATTGGTTATAGATCTTCTAAGGCCAAATTTCTTAAGCACTTCTTTAATATATTTAAATTGATTAAAGAAAATTCCATCTTCCATTTGTTTTTAATTGAAAATAAGAAGTTGAGTATCACCCAACAAGGCTCATCTCGAACTCGTCCCATGCATGATTTTGTGCAAATTCAACACACTATATCTGCCAAGTATGAGCCGAATATAATCGATTCGTCATATAATTGAATGATGATGACGTTTGAACTATCTTTTCTTCTTGTACAAGGGTGTTAACTACCATCCCCATTTTTATTCATGTATAATAAAAACTATTTAATTAACATACTCAGCATTTGGGTGCTTGTTTAAGACTGTATAAAGCTTTTCTTAAGTTTAAAAACAGGATTCGGTTGTATCAAATTCATAAGATCATGAGGTTGTGCACGTATACCTTCCGTTATTATATAACCGTTATCAGGAATGCAATTATTAACATCCATATGAATAGCTAAAAATCTAAAATACAAGTCATAAGCCTAATAGTATTCAAATAGACGTCAAGTCTAGCACTTGAGGGGCCAAAAGTTTCATCATAATCGACGCCTTCATTGTGATTATAGCCTTGGTCAACTAACCTAAGCCTTATTTCGAGAAACAATACCGTTCTCGTCTAACTAATTACTAAACACCATAACTTATGGTATTCCAATGATTGTCATATTCCTAGGTAGTGAACTAACTCCCAAACATTGTTATCAATGAATCAATTTATTATTCTTGCATATGCGATTATCTTAACTTTCATACTTTAAGGCTTCATTCTCATTACTTAGGTTCTATAGTTGATAAAAAACAAAAGAATATACTTTGGTTTTGGGCATGTGACCTAAAATTTCTTTTGGTTAAGGTTTCCTATGACATTTTCTAATGATTTTTCCTAATTCCTTAATATTGAACTATTTAACAACCTCTAAAAGTTTCATCCCTCAATTGTCAATATTCAAATATTTTCTTTTATGGCAACCTTATTTGCTCTTTGTCATCTAAGATCATCACCCTTCAAGGGTGATGTCTTATAGGTTGGAGATGAGATCTTCTCGGAAAGTACACATTAAGTGATTCTTCTATTTTCCTAGTGTGTTTATTAAGAATGATGTATGCTTTACTATTTTGGGAGTAAACCTAAAAAGACACCTTCGTATAACTTTGGGTCAAACTTATTTAGGTAGTCCTTTAGTTGTTTAAAATGAAGCACTTTAGACTTGCTTCCAAATACTCTATAAATAATCAAGAGTAGGTGATCCTAGCTTTCAAGAGTTTCAAAATGATTTTATTTCCTAGGAAGATCTAATTAAGATTCAGTTTGAGAATGTTGTTGAAGTATCAACGACTTTACACCTAAAAAATTTGAGTTAACGATTTGACATTCAACATTGTACTACTCATTTCCTTTGTAGTGTACCAATTTTTCCTTTCTACACGCCGATATGATAATGGATGCATGGAGCCTGAAAGTAAAGTTAAATACCATTGGCATTACAAAACCTCCAAATTGCACTTCATTATCAAATTCACTACTGTGTCTATTCTTATTGTCATAAAGTACAAGACCTAATTGTTTTGAATTTCTTACTAAATATTTTGAATTGGAACAAAGGCTTCGGTTTTATATCTATAAAGAATCTAACCCTATAAACCTAGAGTAGTCCTCTACTATGACTAAATGTAGCGATTTCCCATAACTCCTTAAGGCGGATGGACAGAAGAGATCCATATTATAGAACAATCAAATAACATACAATGGAAATAGTAAAAGAGGTTGGTTTATAAGATAAGGGTTGATGAAGACTTAGAGAGAAAAGAAAACAAAAGATATAAATGTTTTATAAAATAATAAAAATGAACAACCAACCACCTCTTCAAGGCGAGAGAAGGTGTATAAATACATACATGTGGACGTGGCTATGTGACCTTCATTAGGGTTTGACCCAAGTGCATTACAGCGTAACTTCCTAAGTAAGAGTTCCAAAATATAACTTAACGAGCTAACGATCGTTATCTATGGAGTGACCAACACTTTGTGTTACCTAACAATCTCCCCCTAAGGGAGTTTACTAACTCCGATTTTTACAAAAACTTAAACCCAAGCATACTATACGTTAAACTTTATTCTGAGCACGTAGTCTTTAACTTCAATCAATTACTTGTAATTTGATTGTAGTTATAATTGCTTGTAGGCTTGTGCAAGTTCCATTTAGTCTTTAATTGAATGTGAAAATAGTGATCGTGACACCTTGAGATCATTAACCAAAGCATAATCTCGTTTAGCCATCATGTACACTTTTGCCAACTTGTGATCATTGGGTGACTTTTATACCTACCATGCTCATACATTTCTTGAGAGTCGACTGAAAAATCTTTAATGCAACACTTTCTTGAAATTCTATACCTTTAACACTTCGTCACTTCGAGAAGACGTTCTGATATCATAGATACGGAAACTTCTATTTGCAATTCTTTGACTTTAATACTAAGTCATATTCACAAGAAAGACGTACATGTATCATAGTAGGCAAAAGTCTTGAAACAGGTACATTAAGCCTTTCATGACATCTTTATTATTGTCGGTCGGGTAAGAGCATTGTGGCTTATGAACATGATCGTCGGGATTAGCTGCACCAACGTCAGGGTACCTCAGGTTTAGGTTAGTGATAATCATAAAACAGTTAGCAATAAAGTGGGGGGACGAATATTACTTTGTCATTCGCTCATGTTTGGTTAGAGTAACCTTTGAATCCGTGAGGATCGACCTATGATCAGGTAGATTCAATTTAAGAAGAATCTCCTTGACAGGATTTCCAGCTGAAGTATAGAATCTTTCTAACACATATGCATTAGATTCATCAAACTCAGCATGTTCTCATTACCGGAACGTCTCAAAGCAGACAACACGATAAGAGTAAACCAGTGAGTTACTATCTCACCGATTGAATAGAAAAATCGATTTGAAAAGTTGATTTGAAAAATCAATCGACGTGTCACTTGCTAAAATGGTTTTGTGACACATCGATAGTGTTAATCATTTCAAAATTCATCATCAATCGTCAATTCATAACCTGGAACAAGATTGATTCGTGTAGAATCGCACAAGTCACCTACCATGAGCTTGTTTGATGTTGGCTTAAGTAGGATTTCAATCTTCACTATGAATACTTAAGTATCACTCGGATGTTCTGGCAAAATCACAAGGATAATGCGTAAGACTCTTAATATATATCTTGTTATTCACATTGTATGACTAAGCAAGCATAATTTTGACAAGTGTCCTAATGAGATTTATGGATGATCTCTTTTGGCTCTAGACTCAATAGTGCACTTTGGTTTTAGTGATCGAAGACTAGAGCAGACTGCCACCTTTTCAATATCAACTAACTCGGAGTGAGATAGTCGATAGAAATGCGTGTAATCTTCTTGAGAAATGAAACAAAAGTCTGTTGAGAGACCTTGAGTGGCTAGGGAGGGTTGTGCATAGCGTCACTGGGTCCATGACAGTCTTCAATGTCAGACAACAACTTAGTGTTTCTGACAGTTTATGTATTGACCCGGTTTCTGCCTAAGTGTATGGAGGGCTACTTTCTTTTCACCCTTTATCCTTACAATTCTTTTTAATTCTTTAACCCCTTCAGTGCTTACCGAGACTTCATAACTAGTACCTTGTTGGGTTTGTTCCAGTTCTAGCTCCATCTCAGTCGGCACTTTTCTTGATTCTCACTTTTTCTCCTTTTGTATCATACCTAAGGACTTCTACACTATCTAGTGGATATCCCTGGGTAGATCCCTCCGGTTCTGGCTGGATCATGGGATTTGAATACCTATGCCTAACCACCTTATAACTCCATAAATTTAAGAACATGGTCGGTCTTTTGGGTATTCCATCACAATCCTTCCAAAATCATTAAAAAGTTCAATCAAAGTGTTTGATATAAATATCAAAAGATTTACACTTTGAGAGTTTTTCATTATCACTAAAAGCTCCCCCTTAACATGTGCATCGTAATCGTAGTACATGCTAAGTGTAGAGTGCATTGAGTCCATTTTATATGATCACATTTCAGTACAGATTAGATGCAGTTTAATCACATTTTCTCCCCTTATCCAAAATGTTAATCCCTTGATATTTTGGATATCAATTGATTAAACGTTCGGGGACAAAATGTTACACAATATCTAACAGGAACATTTTAATGCTCCCCCTCAAATTATGAGGGAATTATATGGTGTTTGAGTATGTTAATTTGAAAAAAATTTGAATTTACTAAGAAATTCTTGAAAATTCATACTCAAACACTATATATGCCTAATTTTTAAGTCTACACTACACATTTATATATTCACAAGATTATTATGTACGAGGTTTGACCTGAATGATGAGAACATTATATGATAGAATCATATGGTTCTTTTGTAGCAGCCGTAGGTCTTCCCCGTAGTCTCTCATAGGAAGTTGTCTTAGCTTCCCCCTAAATTAGCAATCCTTTCTTGAGTAGATTCAAAACTTTCTTGCAAGCCGCCTCAAGCAGTCTTAATGTAAAAAGTCCAAATATCCGAAGTACACAATTAATTCGAAACTGTAACTCCAAAGTTAATTAAGTCTCGGATGTCCACATTTCTCCTTATATGATAGAGATGATATAAATTGTAACACAAGGTCAATAAGTCCCGGATGTTCACAAATTTATTCTCTCTAAGTAGTCGAAATGTTTAACACCTAAGTCAAACCTAATCGAAATATTAACTTATTTCTTTCTGCAGAATACTGACTAACTTAAGGTATCATCATACTTATCAAACCTATGTGTACCTCTTTTGTCAGTTATTCTACTATCCTTTTAAAATATAAGCTTAGTGATTAACCGTTTGAGGAAGCATTTATTAAATCAGTAACCGATCTTCCTTATACAAGCATTTATTATATTGATGGCTGTTCAAGGGAAATTGCTTACTCATGATAGAATGATGGCTTGTCATCAAGGGAATGATCTTAAATGTTCTCTTTATAAAAGTATGGCAGATAGCCATAGTCATTTATTCTTTAACTGCTCTTATTCAGTAAATGTTTGGGAGAAGATTCAGAACAAAAGTAGTATGAACTGGAGGAATCTTAATATGCAGAATATGGTAGATACTCTAGCAGCTAAAGCTTTTAGGAATAACATTCATCATATCACTAATAGGCTCATTCTTTCTGAATCTGTATATAACATTTGGAATGAAAGGAATAAGAGGTTCTTCCAAAATTCTTCAAGAA